>PVLC010008322.1:0-58912 GCA_004027655.1 Graphiurus murinus | reverse complement strand
GTATTGGCACAAAAACAGACACATAGATCAATGGAGCAGAATAGAAGATCCAGAAACAGACCCACGTGTTTACAGTCAACTGATTTTTGACAAAGGAGCCAAAAACATACGCTGGAAAAAAGATAGCCTCTTTAACAAATGGTGCTGGCAAAACTGGTTAACCATATGCAGGAAAATGGAAATAAACCCCACTTTCTCATCCTGCACAAGAGTCAATTCCAGATGGATCAGAGACCTGGAAGTTAGGCCAGCGACCTTGCAGCTACTTCAAGAGGGCATAGGCGCAACACTTCAACACATAGGCACAGGTCAAAACTTTCTCAACAGGACCTCAAAAGCACAAGCAACCCAAAGGAAGATCAATATATGGGATTACAATAAACTAAAGAGCTTCTGGATCCCCCCTTTTTTAAACATTATAATATCTGATATTTTTACTGATTTCAACAGTTACACAGTTGACCTTGTTTTGTTTTGATACTGAGGATTAAATCTAAGTCCTTGCTTATGCTAGGCAAGTATTATAACACCAAGCTACACTCCCAGTCCATGTAACATTTTATTTTAAGATAGGATCTCATGAAGTTGTCCAGGGTGGCCTCAAAATTGCAATTATTCTGTCCCATCATCCTGAGTGGCTGAGACCATAGATATGCACCACCACAATTGTCTCTAAAATATCTTTTTTTTTCACTCTACACATCTTCTCTGTGTTATCTCATACATAACAATACATTTAATTTACCATCTAAATACTGATGAGTCTCTGAATTTAGATGTTTAACCTCTTACAAATTTATAACTTCCTCAGAATTCTTTACCTGTCTATCCAAATACTGGTTGGCTACTTCCAATAGGATACTCAAAACCTCTTCTGATTTGTGATATCCAATAGTGAAGTGTGGACATCCCTAAAATTAATACTGCTCTAAACATGCATGTATCACAATCCTCTATATAGTTCTTAAATTAAAAATTATAGTCATTATCCTAGACTCCTTTATCTCCCTCACCAAGCACATTTGATCTATCAACAAGTCTTGTCAGTTCTAAAGGAAAAGTATACCTTCCATGTGCCCACTTTTCTCATCTCTATTTCTGAATATATAGAACAAGCCACCTTTTCCTCACTTGATCTGCTTCCAATGTTAGGTCATTTATACTATTCTATACACAGAAAATTGAGAATTTTTCTTAAATCTGATTGTCATTACTCTGCATAAACTCCACTTGCCCTATGACCATCTACAGATTCACATTATTAGATCTTTGAATCCTCACTTTGTCTACATGCCCCAACTTTCTAGCCTGATATTTCACCTTCCTTTCCCCATTTTCTCTAGATTTTGACATTCTGGAATAATGAGTGTTCCTTTAAGAATTATTTTGCTTCCAAGAAACTTCTCTGTGTTGTAAAAAAATCTACTATGTGTTCCTGTTATGTGTCTTCAGATTACTTTGTTCTTATGGCATGATATTACAATTGTCTGTTTTATCAGTCAAGGATTAGGAGGAAGACAGACATCATTGAAAATAATTTAAGAAGAAAGTTATTTAACACTGGAAACTAGGTACTTACAAACCGATTGGAAGTAGTACATTAACACACAAGTCACTTGGCCTGTTTCTCTCCCAATGTCTCCTCTCCCTCCCTTTCCTCACTCTCTGTACATAATTGTATGTGTATATTTTTGTTATAAATAGTTGGACCTAATTCTAACTGATATATTAAGATTCAAACCTGCAAGAATTTTTATCAGATCATGTTTTTTGGTGAGATCCCTAGAGACAAAGCTCTGTTCATACTGTATTTTGTCTAGTTGAAATAGTTGCTGTCTTTTCCTTGGTCTTAACCATCCACTGCTAAGGAACAAAGTACTTGGACCCAGGATTATGTACAATCAAAACTTATAATTTAAGCATTGGGAAGTTGAGGACTGGAGATGGTGTATTGTGTGGTGAAGTATAGTATAGTACTGGGAACTTTTGATGTTCAATCTTGCAGTCTTGTCATTAGAAGTACACAGGAAAGACAAAAGTAAAATTTTCTGCCCCACTAATGCTCATAGTATATAAAAGTACTGGTCATCATGGGCAGATATGTGTGCTTAGAGAACAAAGGAAACATCTTCCTAGTTTATTGTTTTGCTCTGAACATTCTTGTTATTTGCTAGATAGGCAAGGCATAATCCTCAATTTCTTATCTGCAAGATGAGAAGAACAATAGTGCCTGTTTCATGAGGTAATTGGAGAATCTAGGAACTTAAGTTATATGATACCCTTAATCCAGTGCTTAGAATATAAGTGCAAACTTTAAAAGCTCATAGAGCTAAAATTATTTTTATTGAATGAAATGTGATTTTTTTCAATTTGTTGATCTAGGAATATTCACAGTGATGAAATCAAAGGATATAGTCAGACAGGTATGAGTTCTAGACTCAGGCTTGTTATTTAAGAATTGTTTTATTTGGCAGAAGTGCTCAGACTCTCCATGTCTCATTTTTTTATTCTGTCAAAGAGGACACTTTGGTAGCTTTCTGACTGAATTGTGAGGATTAAACTGAGATAATTTGTGTAATACCCCCAAACAACATAGGCATTCACTGAAACATAAGTATTATGATGTCAGTTATTGTTTTTATTTAGAACCATTTTCTATTATACATTGGGATATTTTGTTATATCTTTTAAAAATATCCCCCTCTGTGCCTGCATTTCCATCACTATTATTAAGGTGGGAAAGTTCATAGTTACTTTTCAAATCTCTTGATAATTTTCCCTTGTTCATGTATCAACTTGTACTAGACTAGTCTAGACGCCACTAGTACTAGTCTAAATGTTGCTAGGAGAGTATGAACAACATTTATAATCAGTTGACCTTAAAAAAAGATTACTTTGATAATGTGTGTGAACCTCATCTAATTAATTGAAGGCAGTAAGAACAAAAATTGAGGTTCTCTGGAGAAGACAAAATTCTATCTCAAAAATGTAACATAGAAATGTTACGTATTTGGCCTGCCCTACAGATTTTTAAACTTGCCAGTACTGGCAATTTCATGAGTCCATTCTTTAATATGAATCATAAAATTGATGTAATATGATCCTTTTTATTTGAGATGGGGTCTTGATACATTGCCCAGGCTGGAACAGATTCCTTAATCTCAATTGGTACTCCTACTTCAGCCTGAGTAGCTGAGAATATAGGTTCATGTCACTGTGCTTGGTATGTATGCATGTGTGCATGTGTGTGTATCTTAGTAGTTATTGGTTCCTTTTTATATAGAGCCCAAATTAAAACAAGTTTTCTCTTGTGCAAAATTAGGTCTTGGGAAAAGTAGCTCATTTTTAGTTATTTTGGAAATTTTATTGAGAACTTTATCTTAACTTCTGACATTTCTTCTTATGAATGAGGATAAGTAGTTCTATAGAACTGACTGATGTGCTTGTGTTTCTGTTTCTGTTTTCTGTACTTAAACCTAGCCTTTCATTCTCCTTTCACAGTCAATTTACTATTCCCTACAGTATTTTACTTCAAATTTACCACTCATTGCCACCACACCTCCTGGGAGTTTCCACTCCAGTAGCTCTCTGTTTTATTTTCCTTTCCACCTTGTGGTTATCTTGTCATACACTCTTATTAATCATGGAAATCATTTTGTGAATCAGGCTGGAAGGAACCTCATGGTCATTGGATAGAGCACAGTAAAAGTCAAATATAAGATCTTTATAACAGGTTCTTGAAATACTGCTTCACTGATTTTCTATCCCCTGGACAATTCTGAGGAAATTACAGATTTGTTAATGGTCTGCAAGCATGTGGGGAGGTTCCAAGTATTATGGAGGCTCATGGTAAGACCTGAATAAAGTATGCCAATCCCTTCATTATAGCAGAAACTTATATCCACTCTATTCCCAGACAAAGTGCTTGAATGCTTACCCATGGACTCTTGTCATCCTAAGAAATTTTTATCTACTACAACAGTCACAACTGAGGGAAGCCAATTAATTAAACTAATTTCCATCTGATTGATTGATACATTACCACTGTTGTAGTAAAGTACAAATTAGAAACATATTGTGCTTGATGATATGGTCATCTTTCACTATTGATTCTAATTTGCTGGAAAGGTAGAGGGAGATGAATAAACAGAATAAGAAGTAATCTGGGAATAGTTGTAGTAAGGTATGTGTGAGCACTGAGTTACCATCTATGGAAACCTTTATGCCAATTGAGCTACATTATTCCCATTAACTCATTTAAGGCTCAGAGAAGTCCTGTGAGGTGGACTTTAGTATTACCGTATTTTTTTTTTTTTTTTTTTTTTGCGGTACTGGTGATTGAACTCAGGGGCATTCTACCTCTGAGCTGTACCCCCAGCCCTATTTTTTATTCTTTATTTTGAAACCGAGTCTCACTAAGTTGCGGAGTGCCTCACTAAGTAGCTGAGACTGGCCGCCAACCCAGATCCTCCGGTTTCAGCCTCCGGAATGCTGGGATTACAAGCGTGCGCCACCACGCCCGGCTTTACCGTAATTTTGTATATTAGGAAATAAACTCAGAGAGGTTGAATTCTCTGTTTGAGGACATAAAGTTATTTAGTGGCAGAGCTTCCAGGAAAAAATATACAATAATGATAGCTATGTTTTGTCTCTTCATACACCTAGCAGATTGAGTTTTCATGCTGAATCAGTGACTTTTTTTATTCCTTCTTACCACCCACTTCCCTCTTTGCTTCTGTAGTTCACCACACATCAGGAAGTCTTTCTCTATAGTCATGATAATAGATTGTGCTCTGTAGTTTTTCCATTCTTTTGTGTCAATACCAGATACTAAGAAATGTAATCAAATCATAGTGATAGAAGATGTGTATATTTGCCACCCTCCCACAGTAGGAAGTGCAGGATACATCATAATGAAGGTACAAGAAAGTTTGCTGTCTGTTTCCTTGGTTGTAGTTGCAGCTGATGAAGTTTAAGACCTTTGAAGTACAGATGCTTTGATCCTAGCTTCTCTATAGCTTATCCTTCCAGTCTGCTTTGAAGTAAATAAACCTACTGTTCCCTGTTTGTAGGGTTTTTGGACTGCTAGAAAGGAGTGGGAAGGTCCGCGGACCAGTTAAGTGGCTCTTGCTGGAATCCAGGTGTGACATTTGATGAGAGTGTGAACTAAGGCAGAGGAAGTGGAAATGGAAAGCAAACCGATATGATGGATTTGAGAAGCAATAGAACATAATCAGAGGAAGCCAAGAAACGGTTTAAAATTCTAGACCAAGTATTAGAGATATTCTAACATCAAGTTCTTTATTTCCCCTTCTGAGTTATTACTTAATCCAAAAATTAGAAGGGACTAAATGTCTATTGTCTCCAAAACACATACATCTCCATTGTCCCAAGACAGTGGTAGAACCTACCCAAATTTGGTACATCATATATGTATGATAGCTGTCCAGGGACACTTGTGTAGGAAGGGAATTCAGGCAGAGGGAAAGAAATTATTCAGAGACAGAAATGAATAAGGCCTGTGTATAAAATAGTGCATCGATCAGTATGATTGGTGCAGAATTTACATGATAAGGCATGGAAAAGAATTTAAAAAGGTTGGAAAGATAAGCATTTGTCTCTTCTATGCATCTCTGTTCATTTTCTGAATTTCCAACCAATAATAAATGCTTAGGAGTGAAGATGTACTTTTTTCATGATCTGGAATGGAAATAACAGAAACATTGTGATGTTGACTTGAAATGTGTAAACTATGATTGCCCCTCATTTTTCACTTAAAAATGTTTTTGTTCTCGTAGTTTTAGTTTGGGAGCACACTACAGTAAAAGTTTAAAGATGCCTACGAATGCTGGGTAGCAGGATTGGATTATTTTGAGTCTGCCATCAAAATAACAAGCAACTTCCCCTACTCATTACCATTAACAGGTTAATACAGGCAATTTATACTTATGTGGAAGGAAAAGACTATCTAAACTTTATTTCACAGCCCTCTCTGATCCATATGCAAAATGATTTAGTGCTAGTGTAGGAGGCAAGCAAAGCCAGCCTATTCCATTGTTACAAACTGATTAAAAATATATTTTGATGAATAAATACTGCCTATGTGTCATTAAAACATGAAATGCTGAATATGTTTAAGCTACTAAACAATTTACTGAAATATATCTTCCATGCTATTGCGAAAATGAACTTTGAACTACCTTTAACCAAAGAACAATTATTTGTTCTTTTCATCCTTTGTCCCCAGGTGATACTTTATTCATTTTAAGAAAGTGAAATTTATTTCTGAAATAATTACTAAGCCCATAGCTCTCAGATGATCAAATTTATGTGCAAATATTTAAGGATAAATATTTAGTGGAAAAATAATATAACCTGAAAATGCTGTATAAGAAGGTAGTCATTATTCCGAAAACCTTTAAGGCAGTTTTGAATGGGAGTTTTAAAATGAAATGTCTAAAACAAAAGAAACAGAAAACCTCTGCAACTTTAAGACATTATGAAACTGACTTAGCAGAAAGAACGTTAATGAAGAAATTGGCAGGAAATGGTAATAAGTCTTAACATCATTGAGAAAATAATAAAATATCCCCAATATGGTGAGTCATATGGCAGAGAGAGGAATATACATTCTCTGTTTTTGTTCAATGAAGCAATAGGCTTGGGTTTTAATTTGTGGATGAGAACAATTTTGGATACTTCTGACTTAATTTGTTGTAGGACTAAGGAACTTTCTTCATCCAAATATTGCTAATTTTCAAGGTAGATGGCTAAGATATTGTCTGTAAAATTTATGTTTGGTGAGTAAATACAATACTAAAAATACCAATTTCCCTGAGGTACTCCCCTTATTACTACTATCAATTATAGCACCATTAAATTAACACTACTAAAGTTAAAGTAACACTATTATAACACTAACCTTATTAACTTTAAAATAACATGGAATATGATATGGAAATATGTGACACATAGGTGACATAGAAGAAATATAGGTAGAGATAGATATGATAGATCACCCAAGGATTGCACCCCCTCCATAAAATCATATCAGGATAGGCTTGAACTACATTTTATATCTAGTGAAAAGACCTATCACTCTGATTTTGTATTGTTTACTTGCTGAATTGGTTATGTTTTGAGATCATCATACCACACCCCTATCTTTGATCTGTATTGGTATATCTCAAATGCAGAATTTAGCCCTGTGATTTCCACACAAAACCTTTGTGTGTTTAGCAGTTTTTTCTGGATGTCTGGGGAAGTCATGAGGTGTTTATATTGTAACAAAGCAAATAACCCCAAAGGTCTCTTTAAACATTCCTGTTCTTAAAACTCTTGTAGAATCTCTCTTCGGGAGTAGGATATAGGTGATTTTCTCACTGACTTTTCTTTAAATCAGTGAATGGTGACAATCAGGCACATTTTCTCTATTAGATAAATAAAAGTTACTCCTCTCAACCAGTGAGCAGAGCAAGACAGGGGTTAGTGGATCCCCATGTGAACATCAGAGTAAGCTTAGAGTAAAAGCTCAGTTATTTTCATTCCCTTTTTTAGTTAATAAGAAAATTATAAAATCCATCAATTTAATACAGAATATTTAACATATTACTTCTCACACTAAATAACTAGTTTTCACTCTTTCAAAAAAACATTTTCAAAACAGTATTTTTTAAATACAAGTAGTTCTATGTTTTTAATTTGCTTATATCTTTCTTACTATATTTTTAATTTTCTTATATCTTTCTTACTATTTCTAGTTCATATAACTTCTACATCAGATAATATGGCCTATACAATATCTGAACTGGGAATTTACTTAGGTGAGGAATTCAAGCTTAAAATTGCTCGACTTTTGTAAATGATCCATGGAAACTTGGGAAAGAAGCTATATTTTCTATTTCTTTGCTCATAGTATATTATATAGCTATTAAATTAACCTTATTAACTTTAAAATTCATGTTTTGCATCATAATAACTTTGGCCTAATTAGTTAGAAAATTGCTAGAATAGATATAGTAAAATCTTATAATATGGGTAGATTTTTGTCAATTTGTCCTTATGTTTTAACTTGGCTCTACTTTATATATTTTAGTATGATCATGTTCAATTACATAAAGACTCATGAACTTTATCTTTTTATTAATATCTCTGCTCATTTGGTGTTTTATTCATTTTGTGGTACTGGCAATTTGAACCAATGGGTACTTTACTACTGAGCCATATCACCAATCCACTTTATTTTATATTTTGAGGCAGGATCTTGCTACCTTGCCCAGGCTTGCCTCATACTTGCTATAGTACTTTCTAAACCTCTTGTATAGCTGGGATTATAAGCAGATACCACCTTGCAGGCTATTTGATGGTTTAGACATCGAATTATTAGTTTTCTTATTAGAGTAATGTGATCTTTACTCTTTTAGGGGCCTGTGCAGAAAGAGGTTGAGACACAGAAACTAATGAACCTTGCTTCATTTAAATTTTTTAAAAGGCCAGATTTGCTTAGATAGAAATTCTACTGTTTATACTTAGACAATTTCGATCAGGTCTCTGGCATTGAAGGGCCTCAATAGTGGGGAAATCAGATGCACTTTTTTCACAGTTTTGGGAGATTTATTTAAGCACACACACACACACACACACACACACACACACACACACACACAAACAATGTGCTTATGAGCCATCTATTCAGTTTTTTCATTGAACCACCTGAAGTTGGAGTTGGTGACTCTGATGGCCTTCAGGATTACTCTTTCCATGAAAGTTTTGCTGTTCTTGGAGGAGATATAGTGAGCAATTTCAGCACAGTAAGATTTGTTGCAAGCCGGGTGTGGTGGCACGCGCTTGTAATCCCAGCATTTGGGAGGCTGAGACTGGAGGATCCGGGTTCGCGGCCAGCCTCAGCTACTTAGTGAGGCACTCCGAAACTTAGTGAGACCCTGTCTCAAAATAAAGAATAAAAAGTAGGGCTGGGGGTATAGCTCGGAGGTAGAATGCCCCTGAGTTCAATCCCCAGTACCGCAAAAAAAAAAAAAAAAAAAAAAAAAAAAAAAATTGTTGCATATAAGGTGTACTTTCAACTCCTTGGCGTTGTGGACCAGGAACTTCCAAAAGCCACTAGGAATTATGTGCTTTGTTTTATTGCTGCTCTCATAACCAATGTTGGACATCAAGATCTGGCCCTTGAATCTTCTCCATAACCTGTTGTCAATACCTCTGGCTTCCACCAGTTAGGCCTAATTTTGACATATTGGTCTGACTGGTGCCTGATTAACTTCTTGGTTCTCTTTTTGATTATCTTGGTCTTTACGAGACATCTGAGGGCAGCCATTATGCTGAATGGAAAATGGTGGCGACCTCCACAGGAGGCACTGAGGAAGGAGGAGAGCCAGATGCATTCTTAACAGTCTTTGAATGGTAGAGGAAGGCCCGGTGTTTGGAGGCAGGCACAGTAACTTTCCTATCAAAGTGTGGAGAAGATAGGTATTTTTGATACCCTATCTTCATTGATATCCTATCAAAGTGTGAGGAAAACCGATATTCAAAGTATGTAGAAGACAGTGTTCTCCATAGAAACAGAACTAATAGTACAAAAGAATGTGTTGATGGATTTATTATAAACAAGTGGCTCGTGTGATTACAGAAAGGTTGGCAAGTCCCGAGATGTTCAGTTCAGCAATATGGAGACCCAGGATGACTGATGGTATTATAAGTGTATGACAATTTAAATTTCTGAGAAACACAAAAGCAAATAGTATAAGTTCCATTCATTAGACAGAAAAGTTTTGATATTCCAATTAAAAAGAATACAGTCAGGAAGGGGTAATTCTCTCTTACTCAGGGGGAGGGTAAAATTTTTGTTCTATTAAGACCTTAGTTTTGTTGTATGAGGCCAATCTCAACAGAAGAAAAAAAAGCGAAATTTGAACCACAAACAAATAAAGAAGATGACCAATCTCAATTATATAGGGCAATTTCCTTTACTTAGTCTTGATTTAAGTGTTAATATCCCAAAATACCCTTAGAATAATGTTTGACCAACCATATGGGCACTTTATGGATAATTGAACTGACACATAAAGTTAATCATCTTAAGTATAAGCAGGAATCAGTAATTTCTAAAGGAAACCCTTCTAGTTTCTAAGGAATGTTGGTATATGGGTGAAGTGAAACATGAAAGGACACAGAAATGGAATAGTCAGTTTAACCAAGTATGTGGCACTAGAAGCAGAATCAAATACTTAAATTTACACTATAAAAATTGAGACCTATAGATAATAGCTGTTGCTGCTTTTACAGGGGGGTTGTTTATTTGTAGTCTGGAGATCCCAAGTTTAGTCTCTGGTTTACCATTTTGAGATTGCTGTAACAGCAGCCATTTCCTAGCAGAATGTAGTAGGAAAGAGAAACTTTCTCAGCATCCCAGATACCAAAAGTTGCATGGGTGACACAGGAAAATGTCATTTAAAAAAGATACTAGCCAATTTCCTAGAAAAGAGTGATAGAAAAAATCATGTTATCAAACTGTAAGAGCTGAGCTGTGAAATATACCAGATTTGCCAAGACAAGTTGAAAATGTCATTGCCCATTCTAGGTCCTAAAGGAATTTCCTGAGATTGGGCAAGAAGTTGGTATCTACAAATCTGGCAAGTTCTATCCTTTCTATTTTGAAAAAAAGTAATGAGTTGGCTAGAAAATTATGAGTAAAATAATTCAAATATTTCTTAGTAAGGGTGAGTAATATTTTTGGTAATTGTTGGAATATAGGGGTTTCTTGAATGAAAAAAATATTTGTGGAAAGAGTAGGTAATAAACATGAATGGTTGCTTCATGTGTGTGTGTGTGTGTGTGTGTGTGTGTGCGCGTATGTGTGTGTGTATGTTTGTTACTGGGGATCAAAGTGTGTGTGTGTGTGTGTGTGTTTTACTGAGCATTGAACCCAGGGTATTCTACCTCTCAGCTATATTCTCAGCCTATTTTATTATTTTTTAAATTTTGAAACAAGGTCTTGCTAGGTTGCTAAGAGTCTCACTAAGTTGCTGAGGCTGGTGACCAGCAATACTCCTGTCTCTGCCTCCACAGTACTGAGATTACAGACTTACCCTACCATGCCAAACTAGGTTTTACTTTTTAATGGTATGTAAGATTGTACATCAACCATTATGCCATACCAGGGAAGGAGAATTGCTTGAAGAGTCCATAAGATAACAGCCAAAGTGTAGTATCTCTTGCAAAGAATAAACTCAAAATTATTAGGTTTCTTTTCCTGCATTTTCTCACCTCCCTCCACTTGTTAATCAATAGTTGCTCCTCTTAAGTATCCTGCCTCTTCATGGCCTAGCTGATATGGAGAGAGATTGGACCAAGGTATGATATATCTGAACTGATACACAATTTCCTGTGGTCAACTCTCTTCTGGTCTAGATTTTTCTGACTACCCATGTTCCTACATCAGTTTTTTTTTTTTAATTTTATTGGTGCATTGTAATCATACATCTTTGTGAGGTGAAAACTGGTAGAGGCATACATGCACACATCTCTCATTTAACCTTTGCCTAATTCCTGCCCTGTTTCCTCTCACCACCCTCCTTCTCATGTTCAGTTTAGTGATTGACTTTGATATTTGTGAATGTACATCACATGAATTAGGGTGTTTTCCCCCTCCCATCACCTTCAGTTAAGTAACTTTCTTTGCTTATCTAAGATTTCTCCTTCTTTGTCTAAAGTTCCTCTTGTGACTCACGTTCTCCCTAGCTTCTGCATATTAGGGAGAGCATTGATTTTTTTTTTTTTTTTACTATTCGCTACTGACTAATCTCACTTAGCATAATGTTTTCCAGTTCAATCCATTTCCCTTCAAATGACATGATTTTGTTCTTCTTTATGGCTGAGTAAAATACTGGTTCCATAGTTTAGCAATTGTGAATTGTGTGGCTATAAGCATAGATACACATGAAACAATCTGACAGTTTGTTTTCCATTCTTTTGGGTAGATACCCAGAAACTGTATTACTGTATCATATGGTAGGTTCATTCCCATTCATCTGAAGATCCTCCATACTGTTTTCCAAAGTGATTGCACTAATATGCAATCCCACCAACAATGTATTAGTTTCCACTTCTCCACACCCCCGCCAGCATTTGTTGCTGTTTGTGTTTTTGATTATTGCCATTCTAATTGGGGTTAGGTGAAATCTCAGAGTAGTTTTGATTTGCATCTCTCTGACTGCTAATGATTCTGAACAATTCCTCATACATTTATTGGCCATTTGTATTTCTTCTTTTGTGAATTGTCTATTTGGATCCTTTGCCCATTTTTTATTGGGTTATTTGTTTTCTTAGCTGTGAGTTTCTTGAGTTCTTTGTATGTTCTAGTTATTAGCTATCTATCAGAGGAGTAGTTGGCAAAATTTTTTCTCCCATTCTGTGGGCTCAGTTTTGAAGTTCATGATAGTGTCCTTTGCTACACAGAAGCTTTTCAGTTAAATGCAATTCTACATATTGATCTTCCTTGAAATTATTTGTGCCTTTGGAGTCTTTTTGAGAAAATTTTTACCTATGCCTATGTGTTAAAGTGTTGGGCTTATGCCCTCTTCAAGTAGCTACAAGGTCTCTGGTCTGACTTCCAGGTCTTTGATCCATCTTGAATTGACTCTTGTACAGGGTGAGAAAGTGGGGTTTATTTCCATTTTCCTGCATATGGTTAACCAGTTTTACCAACACCATTTGTTAAAGAGGCTATCTTTTTTCCAGTGTATATTTTTGGCTCCTTTGTCAAAAATCAATTGACTGTAAGCACATGGGTCTGTTTCTGAGTCTTTTATTCTTCTCCAATGGTCTATGTGTCTGTTTTTGTGCCAATACCATGCTGTTTTTATTACTTTGGCTTTGTAGTAGAGTTTGAAGTCAGGTATTGTGACACCTCTTGCATGGTTTTTATTGCTAAGAACTACTTTGGCTGTCCTGGGCTTTTTGTTGTTCCAGATGAATTTAAGGACTGATTTTTCTATGTCTGTGACCTTAGTAATTTCATGGGTATCATATTGAATCTGTAGATCACTGTTGGGAGAATGGACATTTCGATGATATTTATTCTGCCTATACAAGAGCATAGAAGATCTTTCTGTCTTCTAAGGTCTTCTTTGTTTTCTTTTTCTACATTTGAGCCAGTGGAAATTGGAAAAAGTAGAAAGTACATGTTTTATGCCTTTAAGGGAATAATCCAGAATGAAACATATCACTTTTGGTGATTACTGACCATATTCCATTGGTCAGTAATGATTCTTAAAATATAGTCACACCTACCTGCAAGAGAAAGGGTGGAAAAAGTGTAGTTTATCTTTCTGCTCATAAACTCAACCAAAACAAGTTATTACTATGTAATAAGATAATACATATTCATGGAAAACAATCTTTGTCAGAGTTTGTTTTTTTTATTTTTTATTTATTTATTTATTTTTGTTATTGTTATTTTTACTGGGCATGAAACCCAGCAGTATTCTACCCCCGAGTTATATCCCGCCCCTTTTCAGTTTTTTTTTTTTTTAATTTTGAAACAGGGTTTTGTTACATTGCTGAGGGTCTCACTAAGTTGCTGAGGCTGGCTTTAAACTTGGCCATCTGTTGTCTCAGTCTACCAAGTACTGGGATAATAGATATAGTCTACCAAACCCAGATTGCTAGAGTTATGTAAATATTTTTGGTTGATATATTTTAAACTTAACATTTGCAGGCATTGCCTTTTTATAAGATGAAGGTTGCTTTGTAGAACTTTCCGATACTCTGTCCTTTCATTTTTTCTATCTTTTGGTCCTTGAAATTAAATAACTGGACGAGAATGCCTAAATGCTGATCATTTTGTATCTTTTTTTTTTTAAGTGCAGTGTGACATTTTGGTCTGCAGTTTCTGAATTTTTGTAATGCCTTTGATTAAATTTCAATTTCCAGTAATTGAGAATTCTATTTCAGGAATGACTTTTATATTTGGTGTTCTGTGACTTCTCAGTTACTTTCTGTTGATACATATTTAAATGTTATTATCAAAACAGTAATCGAAATAATTTAATCATATGCAATTATAGCATTGATTAATTTAACAAATTAATTATAATGTTTTAAGTCTTCAATTGTTTCCTTGGTTTTGCACTGCTTCTTAAATTTGATGTCATTCTGATCTTTTATCATGTCATTTGAGCACTTTGTTATTTAGTTATATTTTATTTAATCAATATATGTAATGGATTTGATTTACAATGTCCCCCAGACCTCATATCATACACAATACAGCCATGTTGGAGGCAGGGCTGTGTGCTTAGGGGTTTGGTCTCTGGGGGTGTGGTCTTGGGTAGTATATATATGTCCCTCCTCCCTTGATATCTCTGTTTCTCCATGATGTGAGACCAGAATCTCTCTTCTTTTGATCTCTCTCTCCTTCCCTTTGCCATGCCTTGAGCTCCACAGATTTCACCTTGGTAACATAAACTTAAATCTCTAGAATTGCAAGCAAAAAAATCTCCCTTCTTCTATGTTTTAGACATGTGGTATTTTGAGTCACAGCAGTGAGAATGCTGACTGAAACAATACAATATTAAACATTTTCTGGATGGGTTATTCTTTTATCTCTTTTTGAGAAAGTATGCTTTTCTTGCTATATATGTTTAATTCTTCCTTTAATCTCATTCAAATTATTTATTTATTTATTTATTTATTTATTTATTTATTTATTTATTTATTTGCTGTACTAGGGATTAAACTCAAGGACATTTTACCTCCAAGCTACAAATAATTCTATATATTTACCTTAACACATTTTAAAAACAATCTTAATTAAACTAAAACAGACTGCTCTAACCAGTTAATCTATTTCTGTTGTTATATTTTTGGATAGATTCTTCTTGACTTCCATCTTGTTGGGGACTTGATTTCCTTTGTGGCTAGCTACAGTTTGATAGCTGAGTTTCCTCTAGACTACAGACTTTAGTGTCAGGGGAAAAGACATCATCTACTTAAATGAGCACATTTGGTTATAAGACATTGCCTTTATCTTGTCTTTTTAAAATGTTCTATAACTTTTCCAGGACCTTCATAATGAGAGATAACTTAGCACTTCAGATTGCTTATGCTATTCATTTCTGAAGCTTTAAGACTTAGTATATGTCAGAGGGTCAGCCAGATTAATTTCCCTCCTTTGCATTTTTATTTAACGGAAAATTTCTACTACCTAAGGCAGAAGAGTAAAAGGGTAGGTAGAAGAGGGCCTTGAGTTAAGTACTCATTGCACTGGGAGGAGATATTACAATTTTTAAGATGTCATTTCTTCCATCTCCCACTCTCTTAGGTCTTATTTTCTTCTTTTTTAAAATAAATTTATATTCATTGCTGGTATTTATGAGTTGTGAGATTTTATGATCCTTCCAATTTTTCTCTTTAACTCACTTTGCAGCAGGAAATTGACATCACAGCAAATTTTAGCAGTTTGTCTGGACTGTGCTTAGTAGAGGAGGGGTTCAGGGTTAGGATATTTAGGTAATGGGACTTTTTTCACTTTTGACTAGATTCACTCATACCCTCTCCCCTTCATTCACACTCTAAATGTGAGATAGGTTGTAGTATTTCTCAGGGTTGTGTTTAATCACCTCTCTTCCAGGAATTTTTCTATGGAAATTGTAATTGGGCTCTTTGGATCTTCACAAATTTGAGTGGTGCATTCTTCTCTTTGCTTAATTAGTTCTTCCTCATATGGCTTCATGGTGTGTGGGTGTCATCTCAACTGCTAAGGAAGGAGAGTTGATAAACAAGTTTAAGGCAGATGATCAATGTTGCCTCCCAAGATCTAAAACTAAGAGGTCCATACCCCTTTATAAAGTGATCTCTACTGCTACACATTAGCAACTTCATTTTGTACCTATATTTTCAATCTTCTTAGTTTAAAGGAATTTGTGAAAGACAAAAATGATACATTTTTGCACCTATCAGTTAAAAAATATTAAAGTAAAGAACAAAAAAGAATATTCCTTGCCAGCTAGAATATGGAGAGAGGAAAAGGAAAAGTCAACACTCTCAAGCAGAGTTGTTGGGAATGTAAATTTATAAAAACTTTATAAAAACAAACTTGCAAAATACATACAAAAAATTAAAGATGAGTATGTTTTTTACTTAAAATTTACCTTTAGGAGGATAATTGAGCATGTGTATAAAATAATATATGGATGTTCAATGTAGTATGTTATTCAATACTTAATAACTAAAAACTAAGAACCCTGGCAAGTTAAAGACATTTTGATATACATCTAAAAATTTTTATGCTTTTATAGGCGCATTATAGTCTCATATCATAATGAATTTCATAGTGATAGTGACATTTATGCACACAGCACTTGGTGAGCTTCCCCCCAGGCTCCCTGCCCACTCTCCTGTTCCTCATACAGGATATTGAGGTTTTCATTAGTATTCTCACATATACACATAATGTCAATGGAAGTATTTCCTTAATTAATTCTCCTCCTCCCCCCAGCCTCCCCAAGACCATGTCCATATGCAACATCAGACAAGATGATGTAAACACTAAATTTATTTGCCTTTTATGGAGCACTTTTTATGTGATTTCAGTTAATGATGAGTCTCATGAGTAGTAATGTCATCACTTCCATATTTTTCACTGGGAATTGAATACCGGGCCATTATACCTCTGAGCTACAACCTCAGCCTTTATTTACTTTTTTTAAATATGTCATTTTTATTAGTTTCACTGTATCAACAGCTTATACTACATAGGATTCACCTTATTGTATCTTTCAGTTTAACTCAGCATTATTTTTATTTTATTTTTTAATTGTTCATGAACATATCAAAGTCAATCACTAAATTGAACTTGAGAAGGAGGGAGGGCGAAGGAGTGGGGCGAGAATTGGGGAAGGATTAAATGAGAAATGTGTGCATGTATTCCTTTTTCAGCCTGTACACACAAAGATGTATGATTACAGCATTATTTTTAAGATCTACCCATATTGTTTTAAGAAACAATAGACTAGACATATATATATATGTCTAGTCTATTGTTTCTTTCTCTTACAACAGATTTTTTTTTTTGCTGTGTAAACTTCAAATGGCATTGGATTTTTAATATTATACAAAATATTTTACTTGGTTAATTAAATATGCCTTAAATGCTTTTAATGTAATATTTTACTTCTTTAATAGAAAATGTACTTAATATTTTGATAACACCAATGAAGTAATTAAACATTTCTTATACTGATAATGAATTAAAGTAGTATAATTATTAATACATGGCTTTTTATTTTGAGATGATTAAATTGGAATGAGATTTATCAGTTGAATAATTGTTAAGTTTCAACTGACATTTTTTTAAAATAGAAATTGTGTTTGAAGCAATTATAAGACTTGATTAGTCAGAAAGGATATCTGGTGATTATTTCAAGTCAGTGATATGGTAATAGCTAAGTTGATTAATTCCTCTCCCTACCTATGTGGTCTCTAGAAAAGTTTTGTTCCTATCTGAAGGACAAATCCTAACACATTTACCTTTATGTATGAGATGAGAAAAATAGTGACTTTCATTGATTGACTTCTCTTTTAAATGACCATAATGTAGAATATGCCTTGTGCTCCATGATACTAACTGCAATTGGTAAGAAGCCTGCTTTCCAAATAAAGAGGAAACAATGCAGTGCAACTTAATTGTCATGTTGCTTCTCTATTTCAAGTGAAGTTGTTAGTGGGGAGACTCAGGCTTTCCTTGTGAGATGGAGAAGTGGAAGGCTCAGCTTTTGTACCAAGATGGAGTCAAGTTTTTGTTTGGAGCATCTGTTGCAAACAATTCATTAGTAACAAAGTGTTTTAGATTTCTGGTTTTTGGGCAGGTAAAATCACTTCCAATAGCAAATGCACATATACATTAGCAAATAAGCTTCTATAAATATGTGAGGAGAAGGAAGGCAGGTGTCATATATATATGAAAGGATATCCTCATCTCTGAATGCATCCAGTCTTTTGAGCATGAAGGAGTGATCTTGATGTGACCAAATAGCTTGATTATATGTTTACATATAATCTGAAATAAATCTTTCTTCCATTGATATAATCACACATAGTTGGCCTTCTCCACGTTTATATTTTCATATCACGGGATTTTTTAAAAGTGAGATACTTTTATCCCTCTTCACAAGAAATAAAAAATCAGCACCAAGTCAGTAATTTCATTGATCTGAATCCATTTAATCTGACTTCCAAACCATCTACTTTATGTAATACATGCTACATTCCATCATATAAACTCTTACACACTCATACACATTCATACACATAGAGGTAGATTTAACTGTAGATAGTGAAAATATTTAGACACCTATTCTCAAAAGATTTAATTTTTGGCTTCTGGGAAGCAATGAATTAATTTTGAAGATGAGCTAATGCACATCAACAAATACAAATCATAATAAGACAACTGGCAATACGGGGACCTTAGAAGATTATTAGTTCTAAAAGATGGTCCTGAATTGCACAACCTCTTCACTCATAATTCCTTGAGCAATTATATCTACTATCAAAATGCAAATTCTTGCCGGGCGTGGTGGCGCACGCTTGTAATCCCAGCATTCGGAGGCTGAGACTGGAGGATCCGGGTTCGCGGCCAGCCTCAGCTACCTAGTGAGGCACTCCGCAACTTAGTGAGACTCGGTTTCAAAATAAAGAATAAAAAATAGGGCTGGGGGTATAGCTCGGAGGTAGAATGCCCCTGAGTTCAATCCCCAGTACTGCAAAAATATATATATATATATAAATTCTTGGTGTTATGAATTTCCACTGTACATGGAAATGGAAAAATAGGAACTCTTCTACACTGTTGGTGGGATTGCGGATTAGAACAGCTGCTATAGAGATCCGTGTGGAGATTCCTCAGAAAACTAGGAATGGATTCATCATATAATCTGCCTATATGCCACTTCTGGGCATCTTTCCAAAGGAACTAAAATCAGGAAAGTATAGTAATATATGCATATACATGTTGATAGCAGTGCAATAGCCAAATTATGGAACCAATGCAATTCAACAGATGAATGGATTAAAAACTATGGAATATGCAGATGATGGGATTCTACTCAGTCATAAAGAAGGACAAAATTATGTAATTTATAGGAAAATGAATGGACCTGAAGACCATTAATTGAGATTAGCCAGTTATGGAAAGTGAAGGGTCATCTGTTTTCTCTCATATATGGAAGCTAGGGAATAATTGTGATACCAGAGAGACTCCCACTAATGGAGGAGAAACTTCAGTGGAGCTAGAGAAGTGGTCTAGGGAAGGGGATAGGGTAGATGGAAAATCAATGAAGGAATCATTTACATTGACATTATGTTCATATGTGAGAATACCAATGTCAATCTCAATATTTCATATGAGGAAGAGGGAAAATGGGGAGGAAGCCAGGGGAAATCTCACCAGTGCTGTGTGCAGTATCACTATGAAATATAATATGATGTGAGATGATAATGCACCAATATGAGTATAAAAAATGCAAATTCTTCGAAGTTGACATAGTATCTTATTCTTTTGCATCTTGGTGTGAATTTGTTTTTTGAGGAACAATATATTATGGATGGAAGTAATCTTAGATCACCTAATTCATCTCCCTCATTTATCAGATAAGGAAACTAAAGCCTCAGAAAGGGTTGAAATTTACATGTTACACAGTGAATCAGGTAATGAGTACTCCAGAGTAAATAGATGTGATAGGATAGGTCTCCAAATAGATATGGCTTGGTTCTACCCTAACAGTCAATATCTACAGACCCAAGATGTTAATAATTTATCCCAATCACTCACGGAAATACACAGATAAATTTTTAGCTAAAGGAAAATAAGAAGTTTGTTGACTACATGTTGCATTTCATAAAAATCAATCAATTTCAGTTAATTCAGCTCATATGATAGACTCCAATCCAGCAAGGAAATTTTAAGAAGTGATAAAATGTATCAGGAAATAGCTTAAACAGCATCCTTCAAGATTATTTATACAATAAAGACATTCCATTAATCTTTATAAAATAACGCATAAGGATTTGGGGGATATCTTTAGAGAGTGTGTGTGTGTGTGTGTGTGTGTGTGTGTGTGTGTGTGTGTATTCTGGAGAAAGAAGATAGATAGATGACAGATAGATAAAAATTCAGCATAAGATTAGTTTTAGCCAATATTGAAAATTGAAAAGTACAGAAAGTTAAATTCTTTTTTTTTTTTTTTTTGCGGTACTGGGGATTGAACTCAGGGGCATTCTACCTCCGAGCTACACCCCCAGCCCTATTTTTTATTCTTTATTTTGAAACCGAGTCTCACTAAGTTGCGGAGTGCCTCACTAGGTAGCTGAGGCTGGCCGCGAACCCGGATCCTCCAGTCTCAGCCTCCCGAATGCTGGGATTATAAGCGTGCGCCACCACGCCCGGCCAGAAAGTTAAATTCTAAAACCTATGTATTTCTTCAAGTAAACTCCTCCAATCCATTGACTCCATAGATAGATGGCAGACCTCCATTAAAAACAAATTCAAGATGGGCATGGTGGCGCAAGCTTGTAATCCCAGTATTTGGGAGGCTGAGAAAACCGGAGGATCCGGATTCATGGTGAGCCTCAGCTACCTAGTGAGGCACTCCACAACTTAGTGAGAACCTGTTTCAAAATAAAGAATAAATATAGGACTGGGAGTATGGGGGTATAGCTCAGAGGTAGAATGCCCCTGAGTTCTATCCCCAGTACTGCAAAAAAAAAAAAAAAAAAATTCAAATCCATTTTTGTCATTATATTAATGAGATTACCAGCAGAATTAATTTTTACATATCTTATTTTTCAATTATAAAATTAAAGCATAATCACCAAAAATATTCAGAAAACATATAAATATAATTTCATCTAGAGTCATGTTCTAGTAATGATTTGAAACTTGCAGAATTTAAAAACACATATATAAGCCGGGTGTAGTGGCGCACGCTTGTAATCCCAGCATTCGGGAGGCTGAGACCGGAGGATCCGGGTTCGCGGCCAGCCTCAGCTACCTAGTGAGGCACTCCACAACTTAGTGAGATTCGGTTTCAAAATAAAGAATAAAAAATAGGGCTGGGGATATAGCTGGTCGGTAGAATGCCCCTGAGTTCAACCCCCAGTACCGCAAAAAATAAATAAATAAATAAATAAATAAATAAATAAATAAATAAAAATAAAAAAATAAAAACATATATAAACTCAGCCACAATTGTGCTTCGAAGTCACAATAGATCTCAATACAATCATATTGAAATATTTCAGCAATCCTCTTACAGCATGAGATTTATCTTTTAGAAAAAATGTCAGTAAAAATGCCTCAGACTTAAGGAACACCGTAAATCAAGTGGACCTATTAGACACATCCAGAATATTCCACTCAAATACAACTGAATTCACATTTTTTCAGCTGCTTACAACACTTTCTCCAAAATAGTCTATATCTTGGGCCACAAAGGGAGCACTAACAAAGTAAAAACATGTGACATAATCCCCTATATCTTTTTAGATCATAATGGAATGCAACTAGAACCACCTATAAGAAAACCCAGAGAAACCACATAAACACATCAAGACTGAACACCACAATGCTGAATGAGGAATGAACCATAGAAGAAATTGAGGAGAACTTATGAAATTTCTAGAAACAAATAAAAATAAACAACATATCAACATCTCTGGGACACCTTGAAGGCAGTATTAAGAGGAAAATTTATAGCACTGAGTGCTCACGGAAGAATAAAAAACCAAATAAACAACCTAATGACACACCCCAAAGCCCTTGAAAAACAGCATTAGTCTAACCGTAAAGCCAGGAGAAAACATGATGCTATTAAAAATGGAGCAGAAATCAATGAAGTAGAGAATTTTTTAAAAATACAAAATATCAACAAAATCAAAAGCTGGTTTATTGAAAAAATAAACAAGATAGATAAACCACTTGACAAACTACCAGAAGAAAGTATCAGCCCAAATTACTAAAATAAGAGATGAAAGGGGTGGTATCACCAAGAGAATGAAAATCCAGAGGATTATCAAAAACGACTTTGAAAACTATACTCCAAAAAAATGGAAAACCTAGAAGAAATTGGTGAATTTTTAGACACATACAATGTTCCTAAATTGAATCAAGTTGATATAGAAAATTTAAACCAACCAATAGCAATCAAAGATATTGAAGCAGCAATAAAGAGCCTATCATCAAAGAAAAACCCAGTATCAGATGGTGTTTAGATGAATTTTGTAAAACCTTTATAAAAGAGCTAATCCCAATATTTCTCAAATTATTTCATGAAATAAAAAATGAGACTATTCTGAATATATTCTATGAAGCCAAAAATCACATTAATACCAAAACCAAATAAAGACAGCTCAAGCAAAGAAAACTCCAGGCCTATATCATTGATGAACTAAGATGCAAAACTGCTATATCATTGATGATCTAAGATGCATTTGGGAGGCTGAGACCTGAGGGTCCGGGTTCGAGGCCAGCCTCAGCTACCTCGTGAGGCCCTCCGCAACTTAGTGAGACCCGGTTTCAAAATAAAGAATAAAAAATAGGGCTGGGGGTGTAGCTCAGAGTTAGAATGCCCCTGAGTTCAATTCTCAGTACCGCAAAAAAAAAAAAAAAAGAGAAAACAAGCAGGAAGCATCACAATACCTCATAATACCTGACTTCAAACTCTTCAAACTTTACTACAAAGCCACAGTAATAAAAACAGCATAGTATTGGCACAAAAGCAGACACATAGACCAATGGAGCAGAATAGAAGACTCAGAAACAAATCCCCACACTTACAGCCAATTGATTTTTGACAAAGTGGCCAAAATCATCATTTATAATGACTCTACAGCATTCCTTATTACATACATACTGTTTTATGTTTAAACAATCCCCTATTGAATAATATTAGATTGGTTGTATTATTTTCTCTCTAATGCATTCCTTATGATAAATTCTTAGGATTCACATTAGATTTTCCTTCAGATATATCAATTTATTTTCCAATGACAATATGAATGTATTTATTGATTTCTTCATTTCTTTGTGAATCCTAAGAATTCTTGGTTTTCAAACGTTCATAATGACAGAAAATCTCAAGGATATTTTCTTTTTTTTTTTCTTGCTTTGGAATAATTTTTCCTAAATCCTCTTGTCATTCTAATTCTTATTTTGGTTTTTTTCCTATATTTCTTTCTTTTTGGTACAATATTAGTATGTGTTTAATATATATAATTAACTTTGCAAACCTCTTTTATTATCTAATTTAAAACATACAAGAAAGCCTGGCTTGGTGGTGCATACCTTAAATTCTAGTATGTTGGAGTCTGAGACAGGAGGATCACACATTTCATGATAGCCTCAGCAACCCAGAGAGATGCTGTTACAAAATGAATTAAAAAAAAAAGCACTTAAATAGAATGCCCTTGGGTTAAATTCCCATTATGAACACACACACACACACACACACAGACACACACACACACACGAACACAAGAGATAGGCTCTACTGTTACAGTTCTATAGGTGAAAATTGTGAGATTATACAATTTATTCAAGCTCTAGCAGATAGCAAGTGGCAGACACAAGGGTCTAACCCATATCTTCTGCCCTTTCAAGCTCTGCTTTAACTATTAGCTCAACCTTCTCCATACATATATTTATAATTATTTTGTAGGCAGATCAGTTATAGTTTCTGGCTCAGGTGTTCTGCTTAGAAAAATTATCCTTTCTTGTGAAGCAGGAAACAATCATCCTTTTAGAATGAAAAGGCAGGTAAAGTAACAGGTTTGAGGAAGTTGAAGGATATTTTAAATGGCTCTTGTGGATGTACTCTCATGTATGCTGTGCTGCACAACTATCGGCGCCTTGTCAGTCCTAGATTGAAGAGTCCAATTTACATTTTCTAGTGATGAATGCTCCAGCTCCATGAGCTCTCTTCTCATTACTTTTATTACCATTTAAACATACTTCTTTCTCACTCATCTTTAAAAAAATCCCCCTTTCAATATCAGGTCCTATGTGGCTCCTAACCTTTATGGTGAGACTCCTTGAAGTTTAAGCATCTACTGGAACTTCCACACTTTCTGTTGACATTCCAACCCTATCCTATTTGGCTCACCATTTTTCTGAAAATGTTCTTAGTAGCTTCTGCCATGGCCCCCAAATCCAAATCCCATTTCTCAGAGTGTATCTTATACCATTGACTACTTTCTTTGTCCTTGGACTGTCCAGCAGCAACAGAATTACTACCACTCCTAGGCACACAATGGTAAGAAGTTACCAGTATTTAGGAGAATGAATCATGTGGAGCAGGTTGCCTTTAGAGGAGCAGTCCTCTTAGTGAGGGAACACAGCAGGTACAAAAGCACCCTTGAAAAGAGGGGAAAGGGAGGTAACTTTCCCTATGTAACTCACCTTCATCCATCTAGTAGGATGCCAGGACCTGCCACTAGCCAAATCTGATTAGAAGTCATAGGCAAAATCCCCTGTGTGAAAAAAATCCATACAGGTTAGTCTGTTCCCAAAGAACAGGGTGGAAAGGGGGAAATGGCTATGTATATATAAAAGAAGATATCTTATGTAATATCATTTACATATGAAAATAAGAATATGCATTTTTGTGTATATATTTGCATTTTTTGAAGGGAAATAGTGCTATTAACAGTGAGCATATAAGAGAAATTGAAATTATTTGACTGGAGTTGGTAACTTATACTTTTTACATATTACTCTTCTGGGCTATTTAATGAATTTTCATATACTTTTATTGGTGAATTGTAATTGTATATCATAATGTGGGTCAGAGTATAGGAGCATACATGCACATAGCACTTGATGTGTTTCCCTGGATCCCTCCCAGCTCCTTACCCCTCCTCATATGTTGTTGAGATTGACACTGATAATTTTGTATATGTACATAGCATTATTTTAAGTGTTTCCTTTATCAAGTATTCTTCCCCCAAAACTTCCCTTCCTAAAACCCCTTCATCATTCTGCTGATATTTCTCTTCTATCTATAATCACTTTTTTCCCTATTTTCTCTCTAGCTTCACATACGAGAGAAAACATATGCCCCTTCATTTTCTGGAACAGTCTAATTTCACTTAACACAATATTCTCTAGTTCCACTCTTTTGCCTGCAAATTACATAATTTTGTCTTTATGTCTGAATAAAAATGTGTTGTGTGTTTGTACCACAGTTTAATATTTTAATATCAAACACCTATTACTTCTATAGTAAAATACACTAATAAAAAGCCAGGCATGGTGGCCCATGCTTGTAATCCCAGTATTTGGGAGGCTGAGACCGGAGGATCTGGGTTCTCATGGCCAGTCTCAACTACCTAATGAAGCCCTCCGCAACTTAGGGAGACCCTGTTTCAGAATAAAGACTAAAAAATAGGGCTGGGGGTATAGCTTGGAGGTAGAATGCCCCTTAGTTCAATCAGTTAAATCCCCAGTACCGAAAACAAAACAAAACAAAACAAAAAACTAAGAAAAATTTGTCCTATACTTAGACCTTATTCTCATTTTTCAATGCTATGACCCTAATCTAGAAGATAATGCCTTCATACCACAGTTATTTACTTATTTTTATTTTATTTATTTATTTATTTATTTATTTATTTATTTATTTATTTATTTTTTGTGGTACTGGGGATGGAACCCAGGGGCATTCTACCTCTGAGCTACACCGGCAGTCCTATTCTTTATTCTTTATTTGGAAACAGGGTCTCACTAAGTTGCGGAGGGCCTCACTACTAGCTAAGGCTGGCTGTGAACCCAGATCTTCCAGTCTTAGCCTCCCAAATACTGGGATTAAAAGCATGTCCCACCATGCCCAGCTCCATACCATAGTTATTAACACTATCATTTGGCATCTCCATCTTCCAGTTCTTTAATCATTTATAAAACTACCAGAATTGTGTTCACTCATTCACTCATCAATTAATTTAAAGCCATTATTGAGCAGATCTTTTGTGCTCAGTATTATTCTAAAAACAAAGGCTGTATCAGTGAGTAGAAAATACTCATCTGCTCTCATACAGTCTAGTTAGAAAGACTGATGTCAGTGTTTTAAAAAATTTATGAATAAATATGCATTGCCGACCTTGATGCTGCAAAGGGAAATATTCATCAAGCTAATGCTCAAAGGATGAGTAGGGTTTAATCAAAGTAGATGAGGATAATTTTTTTCTCAGATAGCAGGGGTAGCATATACAACTTTCTGTAGTGTAAGTGCACCTGGAATATTTTTTAAAAAATGAAAGAAATCTTGAGTGGCTTAAGCATTGACTTTACAGGGAGCTTGCTGGGAGATTTGTGGATCATGTTGTTGAGGTGCCAGTCCAAGCAGACTTTTATATTCAATTCCACAGATTTTTCTATTTATCTCAAAATCAATGAGAATCCTTTGAAATATTTTTCTTAAACCTGACTTTCTTTATATTGATGCTTCAGCATAGGCTGCGTAGTTCTTTCTAGATAACATTTCTATTCATGGCACTCTTTTAACTTATCTATAATCTGGCTCACTGGTCTGTTATATGCTTTAACTTTTTTCACCATATATTGAATATACACTGTGTGCTAGACACTATTCTAGGCACTTAGGATATTTAAAGGGCAGAAATTACCATCTCTGTTAGCATAGATATTATATTTATTTTAACTAACCTTGAATCAAATTTATGTGCATACTACTTCATAAGTATACCATAAAAACATTTGTAAATTGAAAATCTGAAAGACAACATACTTTAAATAATTTCTAGTTCTAATTACATAAGATTTTAATTATAGATAACCAAGTTCATTTTAGATGGTTGAGAAAAAAGAGGAAAGATTTATTCTAAGGATTGTGAAACATCTTGTAGAAACAGGTACTTTTTTACTTTTACCTTTCCTGCTGTTGTGTCTGTTTCCCCACTCTTATGGTAAATCAGCTCACTCCTTTTTGCACAGTTTTTTTATATTTCTGGATTTCTTCGTTTTTTTTTTTTTGAGACTCCAACTATACTAAGATTGGAATTTCATTACTATAGTTGAAATTCATGGAAGATGGGCTCTCATTTTTACTCAGATGTTCAAATATGGGTAAAAGCCTGTGACAAAGAAAAATGGGGGTGATATAGGGGAAACATGGTTTCTGCCCCTGTAACATTGTCTATTGGAGAGGGGAGTTGGAGATGTTATGGTTTGGGTTTTGAATGTCTCTCAAACCTCATGTCATAGTCAAAGGAGTCATGTTGCAGGCAGAGTTTGATTGCTGAGGAAGGGTCAATAGGAGTTTGGTGTGGTCTTTGGGAACTACGTATATGTCCCTCCTCCAATCTCTCTCTCTCTCTCTGATTCTGGCTTTCATGATGTGAGAGCAGAGTCCCTTTGATCCTCTTCACTTTACTTCTTACAGCCACACCATGAGCTCTGCAGACTTCTCCTAGCCTAACATAACCTTCAACCTGCAACTTTTGAAACCTTCGGAACTGTGAGAAAGTAAATCATCTTCCATCTTCCTTCATCTAAGTTGTGTCTTCAGGCATTTAGGGTCACAGTGGTGAGAATTCTGACTAAAATAGGGGAAATGAGATAAGGTGACATTTTTCAGAATATAAGAAATTTGAGATAGAATTCATTAGTAAATATATATCTACTCAACTAATATATACAATTCTTTAGATATGTAGAATTAGCCAGGCATGGTGGCTCACACCTTTAATATCAGTATTAAGGAGGCTGAAAAATGAAGATTACAAGTTTAAGGGCAGCCTCAGCCACATAATGATACCCTGTTTCAAAATAAAAAGGGCTGGTTGTGTATCTCAGAGGTAGAACGCCCCTGTGTTCAATCCCCATTATGAGAGAAAGAAGGGAGGAAGGAAGGAAGGAAGGAAAGAAGGAAGGAAGGAAGGAAGGAAAGAAGGAAGGAAGGAAAGATCCCCAAGATAATACAATGTACAAAGTTGGCCTAAGTTGTCTCTTCTCAGCCTTTCTAAATTTACTTATTTAGTTCCCCTCACCAGAAATTTCTTTTCTATTCTTCAGTATGCCTTTAGAGGTCAGTCCTTTCAAGACTGTTACATCTCTTTTCTTTTCTCGGAATATTTATAAGTCCTCAAATTTGTATGGCAAAATTTAGCACCTCTACAGAATCATGTTACATAGATATTTTTAGCTCTTTTGCTGACTATTCTCTTTGATTACACTTACTATCATAATGGCAAAAGTTTCCATTTGCATATAATCTACTAACACATTATGATCTGCAAAAGTAAAGTTGACTTTCATAGTTTTTATTGGTTATATTACAGATTGGATCCTTCACAGTGATATGTATAAGACTATCATAATTTCACTAGCAACACATCTGCAAATAATATTAGACATTATTCAGTGAATCTGTGAAGCTAGCACACAAATTTTTAGTCAAATACTTCTGACTCCCATCTGTACTGGCCATGTCTTCTTGTTAGAGTTAATTAACCATTCTCCCCTGTCAATACTTATTTCAGAAATATTTTTATGTAGATCAGAGACTTGAACCCATGGGAATTCTACTTCTGAACTAAATCTGCAGCTCTGTTTTACTTTTAGTTTTGAAACCGGGTCTCACTAAGTTACCATGAGCTGTTCTTGAACCTATAATCCTTCTGTATCAGCCACCCAAGTATTGGGTTTGCAGGCATTCACCACCATGCCTGAATTAATACAGATTACTTTGAGAGAAAGAAAATGAATTGAGTTTTTCTTTCCTTCAACAAATGTGTATGTACTAGGTTCTCTTTAATTCCTAGGAATTGTACCAATAAAAAAGTAAAAAAGGCTCTGACTTCATATTCTTTGCACGTTACCTGGTTTATAATAAAATATCAACAAAAACATATTCCCTTTTAGAAAGGCTGGCTGTAGCTTCATAATCTTACTTCATATTAATTCTTAAGAATAGAGCCTTTACAAATCTATCTTGTTCATTTTCTCACCTTTATCAACTTTTATTTTTGTAGTTTGTGCATATATCAATTTGTTACATTAAAGAAATACCATCTAGTTGTCACACATCCCTTATACAGTTGCATTTATTTTCTCACAATTAACTTTTATTTCAAAATTATATCTTTATTAAAGAAAACAAATTCAAAGGAAATAAATAAAATGTATCTATTAGTTCACTAGAAAGACATACTATATGATGAATTGGTACTACTCTTGGCATTTGGTATATTTTCTCATAATCTTCCCAACTGCTCTTGGGTTCCATAATGTCACTACCCTCTCTCTATCATGGCATTGTCTACAAATATCATTAACATTTCTTACATATTTAGTTTTTGGTAATGAATGTGTGATTGTCTTTATGTCTGCACAAACAGGCTATTTTACCACATTGACCTGTCTCTGACTTATTGATAATCAAACAACTCTTTGTCTTTATATGATATTTAGTATTTGAGATTGAAACAGGTATTGATAATTTGATTACCATGAATGTCCACACACAGAATGAAACAGATCATTTTCTTTATAATGAGGATGCAGAAAATGGCTTTATGGTATGCACATCTTGACTTATTGACTAGTTGGTAATTAATAAAGAGGAAATTAAACCAAAACATTGGTACTTTAAAATAAAAAGCATACGAGCTGGGCATGGTGGCGTATGCTTGTAATCCCAGCATTCGGGCGACTGAGACCAGAGGATCCGGGTTCACGGCCAGCCTCAGCTACCTAGTGAGGCACTCCGCAACTTAGTGAGACTCGGTTTCAAAATAAAGAATAAAAAAAAAAAATAGGGCTGGGGGTATAGCTTGGAGGTAGAATGCCCCTGAGTTCAATCCCCAGTACTGCAAAAATAAATAAATAAATAAATAAATAAATAAATAAATAAATAAATAAATAAATAGCATACATAGTTGTGTTTATATAGCATATAATCTCCTTTACTTCAAAACTGGTCTCATTTTGTTAGTTTCTATTCTGAATGTGACTTAGTTGGTTTTGCCAGTCTGGGTATCAGCATCCTTTAACGCTTTTTCTTGAGAATTGTCAAATGTACACAAATGTATAGAAAAATAATGTTTCTATAATTACCTGTCATATACACCCAGCCCAGACTCAGCCATTGGCAACATTTTGTTTCATCATTTCACCTAGTCTCTACACTTTTTCTTGTTACTGTTTCAGTGTTTTAAATTAAATGACAATCATTGTAATTTAACTTACAAATATTTTGTTATGAATCTATAACTTATAAGAACATTTTAGCATATTTATTTTGTAATTATGACATCTAACAAAATTAATAATGCTTTATCATCTAAAACTCAGCTGGTGCTTAGATTCCCATAATTTTCTCAAAGTGTCTCTATAGTTAACTTGCATGATTTGTCACATAAAGCTCACTTATTCTTAAGTAATCTCCAAATATCCCTTTACCCTGCAATTTCTTTGTTAGAAAAAATAGGTACTTTGTACTGTAAAATGGCTTACATTCTGGAATTGACCGTTCTCATCTTTTTGTATTTCCTGCTGTGAGATCTGGGGAGGGGGGCACTAGATTCAGGTTAAATTGCAATTTTCATATGTGGTTCTATATACTTTCTCTGGCAACAAATTATAAGACATTTAATATCTCATTATCCAATTTTTAGTGATGTCAAGAATGATCAATGCCTTCAATTGGTTTAGCCTGGTTACATCATTATGAAGTTCCCATTAATATTTAATCTAATGGTTTTAGCAACTATGATAATCATGTTGCTGCATTATGCTATCTTTGGTTTCGAAAGTTGTTTTCTTAATCCAATTATCCAGTTTAACTCTAAAAGTTTTAACCGTATTTAGGATATCACTTTCAACTATTTAAATAACTTATTACAGCATTTGTATAAAAAGGCAAGGTATCTTTTGCTTATCAGTTTTCATAGTAATGAGTTAGTATCTAGCAATATCCAATAGTGTCCCATATATTTTAGTAGTATTATGAACTAAAACTGTAACAGTGTACAGTAGAAAACTTGGAAAGGATACGCCATGGATCCAGCTATACCACTCCTGAGCATATTTCCAAAGAACTGAAATCAGGATATTATAGTGATACATGCATATCCATAGCAGCACAATTCACAATAGCCAAATTATAGAACCAACCCAGGTGTCCATCAACAGAACACATGAATGGATCACAAAATTAAGGGATATATACACAATTTAATTCTAATCAGCAATAAAGAAAAATAAGATTATGTCATTTTCAGGAAAATGAATGGACTCGGAGAACATTATGTTAAGTGAGATTAGCCAGTCACATAGCCTGGTGTAGTAGCCCATGCTTGTAATCCTGGCACTTGGGAGGCTGAGACAGGAGGATCCCAGGTTTAGGACCAGCCTCAGCAACTTAGTGAATCTCTTCACAACTTAGTGATACCCTATTTCAAAATAAAGAATGAAAATAGGGCTGGGGTGTAGCTCAGAAGTAGAATGTCCTTGGGTTCAATCCCCAGTATTACACACACACACACACACACACACACACACACACACACACACACACAGATTAGCCAGTTACAGAAAGTGAAGGGTAATATGTTAGCTCTCATATGCAGAAGCTAGTGAGTAATTGCAATATAAGAGAGACTCTTAAATAATGGAGAAGAAACTCTAGTGAAGCGATGGAGGGTGTCTAGGGGAGTATACAGGTGGGGGGAGAATTAATGAAGGAAACACTTCCATTGACTTCCATTGACGTTGTGTACATATGTGAAATTACCAATGCCATCTCAATAATATGTATGGGGAAGTGGAGACAGTGGGGAAGGAGACAGGGAGGAAGCTTTCCAAGTGCGATGTGCATGTATGTCACTATCACTTTAAACTACATTATGGTGTGAGATTACAGTGCACCAATAAAAGTATATGTGTAAAAAAAGTTTATATATGTGATAACTATGAGTCCAATGACTTAATTTATTTTTAATAATTTCATTGTCCCATCCTCAAGCAGTGGAATCTCATTAGAGTTGGCTTATATGTGCACCAGAATCTTATCTTTAATAATCATGTATGGGCTGACATTTTGAGTGGTAATATTTAAATTCATTTAAAGGGGATTTTCTTAGTCAGGATTTTATGGAGAAGACAAAAATATCAGTTGAGAATAGCCAATGGTATTTTCTGGAATGAGAAGTATAGGAGGAAGGGGGATTCTTATTCCATTTCCCTGATTCTTATTCAGTAAGGGATTTCTGACAATTTTTAGTTAGGATAGCCAAGAGTTATCATTTCATTGGGTCTCAAGTTTGTTTGTTTCATTGCTATTATCTGTTTCATTGTTTTTAACCTATTCATAGTCAGCAATATGAATTTCTTGGATCTTATTTCCAAGTCTTAGTGTTGCTTATTAACTGATTTAAAATACATTCATGTACTTCTAGTTCTGATCAATTGTGCAAATGCCTTAATTCCATCTTTGGAAGTATGGTTCTGAAGTTCTGTATTTTAAACCGTGGTATTTTTTTTATTGTAGTAATTTGTGCAATATAGCATACATCTTTGTTAAGTACAAGTTGTTAACAACATATTTGCACACAATTCTCATTTGGCCCCTTCCCCAATTCCCACCCCATTCCCTCCCCCTCCCGCCCCCTCAGGTTCACTTCAGTGAGTGACCTTGATATGATTGTGTAAGTGCATCATGTGCTTTATGGTGTCCCTCTGCCCCATATTATATAATGATAATCGTACTTCTTAGTGACTCTGCTGCTTTCTGAGTGACCAGAGTTCTTTGAGCTCTGTTGATTGGAGGCATTTTTTATATCAACTTGATGGGAAAAGTTACTTCCAATATGATCCTGATCTAAGGATAGATTTTCTTTTCTTTTGGGCTGGGAGAGTGGAATGAGGATTGAACTCAGGGGCATTCTACCTCAAAGCTACACCCCAAGCCCTGTTTTTAATTATTTATTTTTAAACAGTATCTCAAAAGTTGCAGAGAGCCTTACTAAGTAGCTGAGGCCAGCCACAGACCTGTGATCCTCCTGTCTCGGCCTCCCAAGTACTGGCATTACAAGCATGCACCCTCAAACTCAGTCAAGGATAGATTTTCTAGACAACACTATTCACATTTATGCCATGAATTATTTATGCCATTCGTGATCCATTATTGTAGAGATTTCAATAAGAGATTTTCACTAAGTCTTTGATTACAAAAACAAATAGAATTAACAAATGAAAGAAATGGAGACAAATGATTGTAATACTATATTATATAGAAAACTCCTATAAGTTAATATATTAAAAATTTGAGAGAAAAATGGGAAAAAATAATAGAAATTTCACAAAATAGAAAATTCAAATGGCCAACTATTACATGAAGAATTGGCAAATTTTATTTTTAATTAGGAAGTCTAAATTAAATTAATAATTATATAACATTCCCCAACCATTAGATGGATAATATTTTTAAAAATTACCTATTGACAGTAAAGATGTGAAGTATTACAAATGTTCTGACAGGAACCTGGTAATTTATATTTATGTTTGACTAGGCAATCCAATAAATAACAAAATAAATAATAGAATCTTTTTTATTTTATTTTTTTGATTGGTGCATTGTAATCATACATCTTTGTTAGGTACAAGCTGATAAAGGCATATATGCACACATTTCTCATTTAACCCTTCCCCAATTCCTGCCCCAGTCCCTCGCCCTCCCTCCTCAGGTAAAAATATAATTCTTATTTCATTACTGTCCATTAAATACTTTAAAACAACTCAAATACCCGTTGATAGAAATGGAAAAGTAATTTATAATTATCTATATGATGAGATAGTAGTATACAGTCATTTGAAGACTGAAATAAATCTATACTAGTTATACCATTGCATATAATTCTCTCTCATCAAAACTTTCTTCTTCTTCCACTATTTGGGAGTAAATAACATCTTGCATATAAATGGAAATAAATGTATGAGTTAATATATGTGTGTGTTTTAGATAGTAGGCAGATATATTCTATAGTATTAAGAAACCCCAAATCTGGACTGGGGCTTTGGAATCTTACCTATTGAACCAGCAAAATGTATATTGAGTTCAGTTTCTTAAAAGTGGTTGAACCCAAAGAGTTTCATATTTTTATATAAGGCACCAGCATGGGAGTCCCATGAGATAATGTTAACATTTATCATATAGTGATTATGAATTCAACCTTCAAGGCTAAGTTGTTCATTCATAGTGAATTGGATTGAATGTCATGAAATCAACAAGGAATAGAGACCAGGTTAGCTTGGTGAGGACAAATTCAAGTTATCAGTGTATTTAAAATTGTCTAAGGTGTTCATTGGCAAAGTGAAATAATAGCCCTCCCATTAGTTGGATATAGGTTTCTAATATTTGCCACCAAAGCAGATTTTCTATCTCTTTTCAGGAAAAGCTCAATTGATAAATATCTAAGGAGCCGGGCGTGGTGGCTCACGCTTGTAATCCCAGCATTCGGGAGGCTGAGACCAGAGGATCCAGGTTCGCGACCAGCCTCAGCTACCTAGTGAGGCACTCTGCAACTTAGTGAGACTCGGTTTCAAAATAAAGAATAAAAAATAGGGCTGGGGGTATAGCTCGGAGGTAGAATGCCCCTGAGTTCAATCTCCAGTACCGCAAAAAAAAAAATAAATATCTAAGGAAGGCAACTAAAAAATTATTAGACTAAAATAATATGAGGATAGTATAGGATTGAGCAAGGGAGAAGAGAGAATCAACTGCATACAAGAAGAATCAGAAAGTGAAGATTGATATGTTTTTTCTCATATATGGAAGTTAGAGAGAAAGGACAATAAAAGGACTTTTGATAAATGAGGAAAGTAGACTGGGGAAAGGAGGTGGGGAAGAAAAAAGGAGAACTGGTGAAGGAAACAGTCAAATAATGCTATATTCTTATATACAGGCATCACTCCCAATCTCACTCACATGTTCAAGGAGTTGATGTGCAATCCAAATGGAAACAAATCAAGTGTTGTGTGATATATCCCTTCATATCACATTTTTTTGTACTGGGGATTGAAGCTAGAGGCATTATACCTCTGAGCTATACTCCCAGCCTATTTTTATTTTGAAACAAGGTTTCCTTAGGTCGCTGAGGCTGTCCTCAAACCTGCAATTCTCCTGTGTCAGCTTATCAAGTACTAGGATTACAAGGGTACACTACCACGGAGTCTCCTTGGGATCACTTTGAACCTCTTTGTGATGTATGTATAATTACAGCGCACCAACAAAAGTATAAAAGTTAATTGGTGGAACACTTTTATCTACTTTATTCCTAGTGAGTACCTTCCAAAAATAAGATCTTACTATTTGCATTTAAAACACACTTGTATTTGGTAATAGTCAAATCTTTGTAAAAATTCTGTGTATTTTCATTTTATGTTTATATTCAAATTTCACTCTATATGATTAATAAGGTTTCTGAACTAATCAATTGCTCCAAACTGTTTTGGGGCCAAAACTTTTGGGAATAAGATAATTTCATATTGAAAACTCATATCAACTTCTAAGTAAATAAACTAACAATTTGAAAGGAACTGAATGTAGTCTACTAGTAAGCAAGGCACTTAGGTCTTGAATAGTCATATAACTTTTTCAAATAATTAACATATCAAAAATATCCAACAATAGCAAGCAGTGCATTTTTTTGTGGTACTGGGGATTGAACTCGGGCATTCTACCTCCGAGCTATACCCCCAGCCCTATTTTTTATTCTTTATTTTGAAATCAGGTCTCACTAAGTTGCAGAGTGCCTCACTAGGTAGCTGAGGCTGGCCGCGAACCTGGATCCTCCGGTCTCAGTCTCCCAAATACTAGGATTACAAGCGTGCACCACCATGTCCAGCTCAAGAAGTGCATTTTTAAAACTCAAAACAATTAAAACAATATTTGCATTATATTATTCTTCCCTTCTGCTTTTTATGTATACTTGTTTTACACTAAATATGTCTGCTATTGTCTGGGTCTATATTGGTAAGAGGGAAATGGGGAGGTGGGTGGGAGGGAACCAGGTGCTGTGTGCATGTATGCCATTGTCAACATGATTTAAATTATTATTATTTATTATTATTGGTGCATTGAAATCATACATCTTTGTTATGTACAAGCTGATAAAGGCATACAAGCACACATAACTCAATTAACCCTTCACCAATTCCCATCCAGTTCCTTTACCCTCCCTTCTTCTCAAGTTCAGTTTAGTGATTGACTTTTATATGTTTGTGAAAGTACTTCATGTGCATTAGGGTATTTCCCTCCCCAGCCCAACACCTTCAGTTAAGACAACTTCTTTGCTCATCTAAGGTTTCTCCTTCTTCATCTAGAGTCCCTCTTATGACCCACTTTCTCCCTAGCTTCTGCAAATTAGGGAGAACATCTGATTTTTTACTTTTTGTGACCGACTAATCTCACTTAACAAAATGTTTTCCAGTTGCATTCATTTCCCTGCAAGTAACATGATTTTGTTCTTCTTTATGGCTGAGTAAAATTCAATTGTGTACATACCCCATAGTTTTGTAATCCATTCATCTGTCCATGGACATCTTGGCTGCTTCCATAGTTTGGCAATTGTGAATTGTGCAACTATAAACATAGATACACATGCGTTGGTCTGACAGCTTGGTTTCCATTCTTTTGGGTATATACCCAGTAGTGGTATTGCTGGATCATATGGTAGGTTCATTCCCATTTGTCTGAGGGTCCTCTATACTGTTTTCCAAAGTGGTTGCAATAATCTGCAATCCCACCAACAATGTATTCAGGTTCCCACTTCTCCACACCATTGCCAGCAGTTGTTGTTGTTCGTGTTTTTTATGATTGCCTTCTGATTGGACTTAGGTGAAATCTTAAGGTAGTTTTGATTTGCATCTCTCTGATTGCCAATGATGTGGAACATTTCCTCATACATTTATTGGCCATTTGTATTTCTTCTTTTGTGAAGTGTCTATTTAGATCCTTTGCCCATTTTTTGATTGGGTTATTTGCTTTCTTATCTGTGATTTTCTTGAGTTCTTTATATATCCTAGATATTAGACCTCTATCTGAAGAGTAACTGGCAAAAATCTTCTCCCACTCTGTGGGTTTTCTGTTGAGGTTCTTGATAGTTTCCTTTGCTGCACAGAAGCTCTTCAGTTTAATGCAATACCATGTATTGATCTTCCTTTGAGTTGCTTGTGCCTTTGGGGTCTTGTTGAAGAAGCTTTTACCTGTGCCTATGTGTTGATGAGTTGGGCCTAGGCCCTCTTCAAGTAGCTGCAAGGTATCTGGCCTGACTTTCAGGTATTTGATCCACTTTGAGTTGACTCTTGTGCAGGGTGAGAAAGTGGGGTTTATTTCCATTTTTCTGCATATGGTTAACCAGTTTTGCCAACACCATTTGTTAAAGAGGCTATCTTTTTTCCAATGTATATTTTTGGCTCCTTTGTCAAAAATCAGTTGACTGTAAACCTGTGGGTCTGTTTCTGAGTCTTCTATTCTGCTCCATTGGTCTATGTGTCTATTGTTGTGCCAGTAGCATGCTGTTTTATTACTATGGCTTTATAGTATAGTTTGAAGTCAGATAGTGTGATGCCTCCTGCATGGTCCTTATTACTAAGATCTTTGACTATTCCGGACTTTTGATTTTTAGTTTTGATTCTGTTTATGATGAATTATATGGATTGTTTTTCATATTTTGAATAAGCTTTGCATTCCTAGGCTGAATCCCACTTGGTCATGATGTATAATTTTCTTGATGTGGTTCTGAATGCTCACTTCTAGTATTTTGCTTAGCAGTTTTGCATCTAAGTTCATCAGTGATATTGACCTATAGTTTTCTTTCCTTGAGCTGTTTTTATTTGGCTTTCACATTTAATGTGATGTTGGCTTCATGGAATGTGTTTGGGAGAGTCTCATTTCTTTTTATTTAGTGGAATAGATTGAGAAGTATTGAGATTAGCTCTGCTCTTATATATAAGTTTTATAAAATTCACTTGGAAAACCATCTGGTCCATGACTTTTGTTTGATGGTAAACTATTGCTGCTTCTATCTCTTTGATTGCTATTGGTCAATTTTCTGTAGCTTCTTTACTCAATTTAGGAAGGTTATATATGTCTAGAAATTTGTCAGTATCTAGTCAGGATCTTGTACTGAGTTGTGATTACTTTACCGTTTCTTCTGCCCACTGTAATGGTGCCTTTGGTGGGTTTCAGGTGTTGAATTCTAGGGTCTGTTTGTTACTTCTTTTATGGTGATTCATCTCAGAAGCATGAGTAGAACAGCTTGTGGCCTCTGTGCTTTTAGTCCTCAATGTGGGGAATTTAGAATTATTCCTTCTATCAGCTGAACTGAGTTTATCCTTGGTTTCTGACAGTTCTTTCTGGTGGTTCACCTTTCTGGTCCAATCTCTGCAGTAGGGATTTAGAGGTATCTACTAGTATACACAAGGGCAGATTGTATTGTGTTCAGTCATGAAGGTTGGGTGAGGGAGGAGAAACTATAGTGATGGGTGCATGAATAGGGTAAAGTCAAAGATATGATCCCGTGTATAAAAGTTCGAGTGTGTTAAGGTGATATGTGGCATAGATTAGAGACAGAGAATATGTGAGGTAATTCTGGTAGTCAATGTAAAGTATTTAGGTGTAGTTGTATGAAATGTTCTTGATATGAGATCGAGTAAAAGGGGAAAAGGAAAGAGAAAAAAGTGTTGATGAGAAGAGTATAGATAGGAGAGAGGGGGGAAGCATGTAAAAGCGATGAGGAGGAGAGCAGACAAATGAGCAAAAAATAACAAAGCAACCAGCCATACAAACAAACAAACAAAGCTTGCCGGGGTCCAGTCCTAGCAGGAGTTGGGGGTTCATCGACGGGTGTGGAATGAGATGAGGTCGCGAGAATACTCTCACACCCAATGCAGTGTTGAAGCGCATCTGTTTGTTTTTGGTAGTAGCTGTTTTTTTTTTTTTTTTTTTTTTTTTTTTTTTTTTTTTTTTTTTTTTTTTTTTTTTTTTTTTTTTTTTTTTTTTTTTTTTTTTTTTTTTTTTTTTTTTTTTTTTTTTTTTTTTTTTTTTTTTTTTTTGCGGTACCAGAGATTGAACTCAGAGGCATTCTACCTCCGAGCTACACCCCCAGCCCTATTTTTTATTCTTTTTTTGAAACCGGGTCTCGCTAAGTTGCGGAGTGCCTCACTAGGTAGCTGAGGCTGGCCACGAACCCGGATCCTCCGGTCTCAGCCTCCCGAATGCTGGTATTACAAGCGTGCGCCACCACGCCTGGCTTTTTTTTTTTTTAATACTATCTTTTACAATGAGGCATATAGAACAGGAATTTTTACAGACTTGTTTTTCCTAAGGTCGAGTGGGTACATCTTTAACTAGAAAAGCCATTTCCCATGCTATTTGATGAGATTAAGACAACAGTAAAGGTTACAAAATATAATATGTATATAAAATTATTTCAGTACAAAACAATATTAAATGTTAACGATAAAGAGTTTCTATCCAATAGTTTAAATCTTCACTATTTGTTTAGCTCCTTTAAGAAGTGTTTTTTATATTTTTCTCAGGCAGCTAGAGTTAGTTAATGTGTGGTGGAGATTTCAGAGAGAGGGGGAACTATCTGTCTTAAAGCTTTCTTTACTCATAGATAAAATAATAGACCTAAGTTTCTTTGGTTTATTTATTTTGTTTCTAATCTGTGTGCTGATAGGGAACATAAGGCTGTTTAGTAACTAAGCTTGCAAAGCCCATTTCCTGATGTTTGTAAAAGGTTAATCAATATCTTATAGATTGTCTTGAGGCACTGCTTTTTCAGCTAATGTTGGGGAATCATAATCCATCCAGCCATCTTGTGTTTCTAAGAAATTATACTTTATAATTAATGTGAAAGCAAAACCCAAAGCACCCCAAATTTCCAGAATATAACATAAAGCAAAGTGGGATATGCCACGCATTCCTTCTTTTGGAATGTTCTGCCTTGCAGGACTCCAGCAGACTGAGCCTTGATCAAGATCCAGCTGTTAAGGTACCATGGCAAAACCTAAATAAAACAAGCAATACAAAACAAAGACAGAGGAAAAAAAATCCCTGCAAGTATATAAGTATAGGGCCAACTTGCCCTCTGCAACAATCCTCTTGGATCTCTGTGGATATTTTCAGCTTTCAAATGTCTATTCACTACGTTAGATTTTCGACCATGTTTCAGGTATTCTTATTTGCTGGGTCCCCTATAGTGGTGGTGTCCTTTTGTTGGATCCGCTCATGGGTGTGCAGTGTTTAGGACTCTGACCTGATGTCTCTCTGTAAGTGCAGGCACCAAGTTCCACTGATGCATCTCCCACTGCAAGCTTGTGTCTCTGCGCTCTCCACAGGGCCTATCCATGTGACACTCTCTGTCTTTGTAGACAGCAGGTATCACTGTGTATGAACCTAGTGTAAGCCCACGGCTCCTCACTCCCCAATTTCCTCAGGTTGTGTCTCTCTCTCTCTCTCTCTCTCTCTCTCTCTCTCTCTCTCTCTCTGCCTTTGCTGGTGGCAGGTGTGCAGTCTAAATGTGGGGCATTTTCCAGGGTGCCTGTAAGGTCTCTATGTCCTGTGTGATCTAGGTCCCTCCTGCACTTCTGCTCCCATCCAACCACTAGAAGGGTGGGCGGGTGACCGAGTCTCTTGTTTGTCACAGAGGACCCTGCAGCTGTGCAGGTAACTTATACTTGAGTGCTGCTTTGGCTTTGGAGAGAGACATGAGCTGGAGTGTCCCTGTCACAGACTTAAGATGGTCATCCCAGTCCTTCCAGTCACTGTGGATCCTGTGGAGATATGCCCCTTGATTAGGGTGTGGAGTTCTATAGTACTCCACTTCTGGTTGCTGGGTATGCAGGAGTTCTTTAGATGCCTCAGTGCTAGTAGACCCTGCTTTGAGCAGGTGGCTCAATGGTAGCTGCTGAGCCATGGTGTATGCAGCTGCCACACACGCAAGTTCCTTTGCTCTCCCTGTTCTGCTTTCTGGGTTTTGTTCAGATGTTTCAATTTTTGTTATCTTGTTCACCTTTTCACTGCTTTTTTCTTCCACCAAGAAGCTGCTTTTATGGCAGTTTTGATTTGAGTTTTACAGTGCCTGAGATGAGGTGTTTATCTCAGTCGTCATCTTGGGCTTCCAAATTCCATGATTTACCTTATGATTTGAGACTATAATGCACCAATAAAAGCACATGAAAAAATAATGAAGCCTTGTAACATGCAAAACACTGGGTTCCAGTAATATAATAAATTTCTCAGAAGAACTATACAGTTGAATTTGTATTACTGATTAAAAAATTGTCTGAATATGAAGCTAGCACTATGATGTTTTGGAAAAGGAAGACACATAAGAAGTTGAATAATTTCAACTATTGAGGTGGTGTTGAAGGACTTACTCATTTCCAATGGAAATCATCCACAGATGTTGAAGACACAACCAGGTATATACAGGCCCCTGCATAATGCCATTTTGATTAAGACCTAGAGGAATAGGAAATTTGGAAGGACAAACATTGTTGTGTTTAATTTTTTGACTCTTACTCTGAGGAGATTTCATTTTCATTCTATAATGTCTCCCTGGCAAAGCAATAATTGAGGAGTTTTCATCCAGAGTGTTAAAATTTGGGACATCTTTCATACTGTAATTATTTGAGCTAATTGTATAATCTCTGGTGAGCTATATTAAACAATGCAGATGGGTATAATTTGAGATGGAAATTAGGATAAAATAAAATACTCTGCCTAGTGTATAGTGCAGCCTTGAAGTTAATTTTATTAATGTCTCATGCTAACTAACTTTATAGTCTTCTGAGGTCAAAATTCATGTCTATACAGTTTATCCCAGGAAACATATAAAATATGAATGGTTGACACAAGGGCTACAGGGATAGGTTGCAAGGGTGGGTTGCCTCATGGAGGTTGGATGGAGCAGTGCTTTCTTGATGTACTACTAGATTAATCTCCCAAGGGCAATGGTCACACAAAATGCTTCATTATAAAGCTGAATTCATTAAGACAGTGGTTTTAATCCCTAATTGAACATTAGAATTATCTAGAGAGTATTTAAAATGTTTATGTTTACCCTAGACCAATTAAATAAGAATATCTGGGGTTGAGGTCAAGTGCTAATAAAAAACAAACAAACAAACAAACAAACAAACAAACAAACAAAAAACAACTCCGTGTTTCCAGTGTGCATCTGTCTTTGGTAAAGTTCCATAGAAAAAAGACTCTGAGACAGAGATTTGCATATAAGAGGTTTATTGGAAGTACTCTAAAAAATAAAACCTATAAAGTACTGAAAGAAGAAATACTGGCCTAAATTAAATTGCAAGGCAGTTATGACAGAGGAATCTACTCCAGATCATTCCACAAGGAGGTCTAGAGCTAGGACATTCCTCCTTACTTCTCCACTGTCATGTCATGGGAGATGGGATGTTATATTCCCACATCCACCAAGTGTTGGGTTTGGGCTGGACTTAAAGAGTAGACTTGCCCTTGGGAAAGGAATCTCCCTTACACTGAATATAATTTCTAAGAGACACTCAGCTCTAATCTATCTGCAGTAACACTGCACATGAAATCCAGACTCCAGAGCCCATAGTACTTCCAAGAAGAGTGAGGCTTTGAGGTCAACAATTCTTTCTCCTCTCCAAAGATCAGTGGTCATTCCTTCCTACCAGAGGAAGAGGGGCATCTTTGATCAATGAAAACAAGTAGGTCCTAATGGCCAACAGTTCATGTTAATCAGTGATGGGGTTACTGAGGAAAACCAAGAATCATGGGCATATCTTCTCCTCCTCTCTCACCTTAGATTTGATGACTGCGAGAAGAGTTTATTTCATTTCCTGACTATCATGTGACAAAGTAAGCCTGCAACAGAATCTAGCTGATTTCCTGCAATAGGTTAGCAACTATCCATCATTCAGAGATGCATATGACTATGTAAATTTACATGAGGAAGTTGATAGGAGACTTTGGTACATTGTTCAAATAACCTTTAAGTTGCATGCAAGTTGTTATTTTCAAAGTTCATTAACATTTTCATTCTGCTTACAATGCAGAGATATAGAGCAAAATAACCATCCTCCATTTCTCAGTAATTTATCTTAAACATTTTGAGGTAGTGACAAAACATACAGAAACATACTAAGTGAAATTATTCAAATACTGGTGCTGAATGAAGATTGGGTCATAGAAGAAGTAAGGGGAGAAATTTAAAAAATCCTAGAAACCAATGAAAACAGAGACACAACATATCAAAACCTCTGGGGCACCTTGAAGACAGTACAAAGAGGAAAATTTCTAGCACTGAGTGCCCACATAAGAAAAACAGAAAATCATCAAATAAATAACCTAACGACACAGCTCAAAGCCCTTGAAAAATAAGAATAGTCTAACCCCAAAGCCAGTAGAAGACATGAAATCATGAAAATCAGAGCAGAAATTAATGAAATAGAGAATTAAAAAACATTACAGAAAATCAACAAAACCAAAAGCTGGTTTCTTGAAAAAATAAACAAGATAGATAAACCATTGGCCAACCTAACCAAAAGAGAGAATCAACCCAAATTGCCAAAATAAGAGATTAAAAATGTGATATTACCACTGACAGTATGGAAATACAGAGGATAGTCAGAAACTATTTTGAAAAATTATACTCCAACAAAATGGAATATCTAGAAGAAGTTGAAAAATTTCTAGATTCATATAACCTTCCTAAATTGAGTCAAGATGATATAGAAAAATTAAACTGACCAATACCAATCAAAGAGATAGAAACAGCAATAAAGAGTTTACCATCAAACAAAAGCCCAGGGCCAGATGATTTTCCAAGTGAATTTTATAAAACATTCATAGAAGAGCTAAACCCAATACTCCTCAAGCTATTCCGTGAAATAGAAAGAAACAGGATCTTCCCAAACACATTCTATGAAGCCAATATCACATTAATAACAAAGCCAAATAAAGAAAGATCAAGGAAAGAAAACTATAGGCCTATATCATTGATGAACTTAGATGCAAAACTGCTAAACAAAATACTAGCAATGCGCATTCAAAACAACATCAAGAAAATTATACACCATGACTGAGTCAGATTCATCCCAGGGATGCAAGGCTGGTTGAACATACGAAAAACAATCCATGTAATTCACCACATAAACAGAAACAAAGAAAAGAATCACATGATCATCTCAATTCATGCTAAAAAAGCATTTGACAAGATTCAACACCCATTCATGCAAAAAGCACTTCAGAGAATCGGAATAGAAGGAACACACCTCAACATCATAAAGGCAATATACAATAAGCTCACAGCCAATATCATATTAAATGTAGAGAAACTGCAAGAGTTCCCACTAAAAACAGGAAAAAGAAAAGGATGTCCATTAAAACCTCTTCTGTTCAATATAGTACTTGATACTCTAGCCAGAGCAATAAGGCAAGAGAAGGAAATCAAAGGGGTAAAAATAGAGAAAGAAGAAATAAAATTATCCCTTTTTGCAGATGACATGATTCAATACTTAGAAGACCCAACAAACTCAACCAAAAAACTTATAGAATGGATCAACAAATTCAGTAAAGTGTCTGGATACAAAATCAGTCTTAAAAAATCGGAAGCTTTTCTGTATGCCAACCATAAATGCACCGAAAGAGAAATCCAGAAAGCAATTCCATTCACAATAGCACACTGAAAAATAAAATACTTAGGGATAAACCTAACCAAGGAGGTAAAAGACCTCTATAAGGAAAATTATAAAAAGTTGAAGAAAGAAATTGATGAAGACCTTAGAAGATGGAAGGATCTAGCATGCTCTTGGATAGGCAGAATAAATATCATCAAAATGGCCATCCTCCCAAAACTGATCTACAGATTCAATGCAATATCCATGAAATTATCAAGGTCGCTCCTCACAGACATAGAAAACTCAGTCCTTAAATTCATCTGGAAAAACAAAAAGCCCAGGATAGCCAAAGTAGTTCTTAGCAGTAAAAACCATGCCTGAGGAATCACAATACCTGACTTCAAACTCTACTACAAAGCAACAGTAATAAAAACAGCATGGTATTCACACAAAAACAGACACATAGACCAATGGATGAGAATAGAAGACTCAGAAACAGACCCACAGGCTTACAGTCAACTGATTTTTGACAAAGGAGACAAAAATATACACTGGAAAAAAGATAGCCTCTTTAACAAATGGTATTGGTAAAACTGGTTAGACATATGCAGGAAAATGTTAATAAACCCCTCTTTCTCACCCTGCACATGAGTCAACTCAAGGTTGACTTGGAAGTTGGGCCAGATACCTTGCAGCTACTTGAAGAGGGCATAGGACCACACTTCAACACATAGGCACAGGTCAAAACTTTCTCAACAAGACCCCAAATGCAAGAGCAACTCAAAGGAAGATCAATACATGGGATTGCATTAAACTGACGAGTTTCTGTGCAGCAAAGGAAACTATCAAGAACCTCAACAGAGAGCCTACAGAGTGGGAGAAGATTTTTGCCAGTTACTCTTCAGATAGAGGTCATATCTAGGATATACAAAGAACTCAAGAAAATCGCAGCTAAGAAAACAAATAACCCAATAAAAAATGGGAAAAGGGTCTAAATAGACACTTCACAAAAGAAGAAGTAAAAATGGCCAATAAATGTATGAGGAAATGTTCCACATCATTGGCAATCAGAGAGATGCAAATCAAAAGTACCTTGAGATTTCACCTAACTCCAATCAGAATGGCAATCATAAAAAACATGAACAACAACAACTGCTGGAGAGGGTGCGGAGAAGTGGGAACCCTAATACATTGTTTTTGGGATTGCAAACTAGTTCAAACTAGTTCAACCACTTTGGAAAACAGTATGGAGGACCCTCATATGAATGGGAATGAACCTACCATATGATCCAGCAATACCACTTCTGAGTATCTACCCAAAAGAATGGAAACCAAACTATGCACGTGTATGTATGTTTATAGCAGCTCAATTCACAACAGCCAAACTATGGAAGCAGCCAAGATGTCCATCTACAGATGGATGGATTACAAAACTATGGGACGTGTACACAATGGAATTTTGCTCAGCCATAAAGAAGGACAAAATCATGTTATCTGCAGGGAAATGGATGCAACTGGAAAACATTATGTTAAATGAGATTAGCCAGTCACAAAGAGTAAAGAAGCATATGTTCTCCCTAATATGTAGATGCTAGGGAGAAGATGGGGCATAAGAGTGTCTCCAGATGAAAAAGGAGAGACCCTCGATAAGCAAAGAAGTTGATTTAATTGAAGGGGATGGATGGGGGGACACCCTAATGCACATGATGTACTTACACAATTATATCAAGGTCACTCACTAAACTGAACTTGAGAGGGAGGGAGTGCAAGGGAGTGGGGTGGAAATTTGCGGAAGGGGTCAAATGGGAAATGTATGCACAGATGCGTTATCAATTTGTACCTAACAAAGATGTATGCTTACAATGCATGAATTATTACAATATAAAAGAAAAATACATTTAATATTTAATAAATATTACAAATAAAAACACTATTTTCTATAAGAAATAAAGAATCATCCTAACATAAAATAAACCAGGATATAGTTATACAAAATATGAAACATATAGTTCAAATATATGTATATAATTGAGAATATGGGAAAATTAAAGCAAGCAATCACATCAAGAAGCTGCCCATTATGGCACATAACAGATAATTAAAATTTAATAATTAAGTTCAATATTATGTAAGTCCTCAAGTTATAGAAGCAACATAGAAATGAAAATCTTTAAATCTGTCAAATAGAGTTTTTGGTGACAATTTCCTAGAGGAAATGCCAAAAGAACTGAAAATTTGGAGGAAGAATTGGAATTTTTCAAGCAGAAGAAACAATGTGTACCAAACATATGAGTGTGGGAAACACAGCATCTTAATGAAAACACAAGAATCAACATTACTAAAGCATAAGCCAAATAAAAACTAAGTACGAGTAAGAAGAATTAGGCAGAAGGCAGATCCACAGCACGTAAAGGGATCATGCAAAGAAGCTAGAATTTATAAGAAAGTAAACAAGGGGTGAAAAGAGTGAGGCCTTTTTAGTAAGGTCATGGGCAAGGTCAGATATAAATATGACTGGAACATCCTCATGAATTGCAAGGAAATAAATATTTCCTAGCAAAAATAGACATAAAATCAAATACCTAATCTGATATATTTCTTCACCCCATAGCACACTGTCATCTTCTCTGCCAGCTGCTTTATCACATATCTCCCTTTTCACCCCTCCAGTGTCTTTCAAATAATGTTGTCTATCATCAAGAGCAGCAAAGACACTGTACGTTGGATATTAGACATGGAATGTGTTCATGTATTTTGGAACTTTTTAGGAAAGAATGGAAGAGTACAAGGCTGAAATTAGGGAGAGAATAATTCAACTATTTTTAATGATCTAGTTTAATATGACTAGAACTCTAATGCAGTAGCAGTAAGTCCTGAGTAAGGATATGGATTTAAGATGTAAATATAAAGAAACAGGAATGAATTGGATGGGTAATTGAATACAAAACAAGGAGAACTATGGGTAATTTAGTTTGAGACATTTTCTATGGAATAGCATTTAGAACTAGGATTTTCAAATGTATGCACATTGCAGTCAGTGGAGGTCTATCAACAAGGGCTATTCTCGAACATCACTTCTGGGTTTTCTGATCCATGACTCTTGGGAAGTGAAACAGGAATCAGTGTTTTAAATCAACTCCAGTAGTGATAAAAATGCCCAACCAAAATTGGAACTTTTTCTATAGAATAACAACTCAATGTATAGTTAGTGAAGTATTAACTAGCACATAGCTGCACACTTGGTTATGGCCCCATGGGTCTGTTGTTGCAATTGTATTTAGTAGAGATCTGAGGATTCTCTGCCACTGCTATTCTGAGCAGATGTTCACTCCTCATTCATGAGAAATTGAAGTTTGAAAAACATGAACTTGTTGCCAAATGTTACCAATGGCAGATTCTCAACCTCTTTCTCTATACATCTATTAATCTAGTTCATAATGATTCCTTTTATGTTTAACATGTTCTTTTTCTGGCACTGAAAGGTGTCCTCTTTATAGCCCAAATTTTCATGTACACAAATGATTATATGCATTACTCAGCAGATGTGTAAGACAATTGTTTTCCCCAGGAGAACTATATCCTGAATATTAAAGCATTTTATCTCAAGAAATGGCCAGAATTTATTCTTTTTTTTTTTTTTTGGTACTGGGGATTGAACTCAGGGGCATTCTACCTCTGAGCTACACCCCCAGCCCTATTTTTTATTCTTTATTTTGAAACCAAGTTTCACTAAGTTGCGGAGTCCCTCACTAGGTAGCTGAGGCTGGCCGCGAACCCGAATCCTCCCGCGAACCCGGTCTCAGCCTCCTGAATGCTGGGATTACAAGCATGCGCCACCATGCCCGGCTCAGAATTTATTCTGACTTCCTAAAAACGTTTGTGAGAAAACTATACCTACAATACACACAAAGTTTAACACAGATAACTAGCCATGGGAAATATTGTGACAAAAACAAACTGATATATTGATGAAGTCCACCCAAGAGACATTTTAAAGTGATAAATATTCAAATTAATTATACAAATTAATGAGTTTTATCATGGTGTTTTCATACATGTATATATCATGCTTTGAAAGTATCTTCCCTTCCTACTGCCCTCTCTTACTATTCCTTCTTTCCCATTATATTGGTGATTCACGATATGAAAAATATCCTTATCAATTCTGAGGATTAAGTAACCACACTCTCCAGACACTAATTAATGATGAATTTAGAGATAATTATGCTTCAAATATTTTTAATTAAATTTAATATTTAATAATCTTTCTAATAGTATTAAGCTGTTTTGAATAATGATAAATGATGTATTAAAACAATACCACCAATATGACACATTCAGACTTCACTGGAGTTATCTTCTCTTTTGCTTTTATTACTAAATTGTTTTATAACTATATCCTGAAAGCACATGATCAACTACTTTCCTTCAGAGTCAGAAATAAGAGACAATGTGCTCATCTGGAGAGCCTCATATATGTAATAGTTCATTAGTGGATTTTAAGTGCATCATCCTCAAGCCTAGGGTTAGAAACCTTTTTCAGAAACCACAAAGTGGAGGGAGGAATCCAAGACGGCGGCTGAGTGAAACAACTTTCCCCAGATGCTGTGATTTCAAGCTAAATTTACCATAAAAAGAGCTTTTTAACAGAAGGAAAAAAATCAACAACAAAAAAAAGCAAAATTGAACTACAACTAAGGAAGACCCAGAAAGCTGAGCTAGGAGACCAAGGGAGTCAGCCGCACAGCGCCGTGCTGAGGAGCCAGGCTGTGGAGCTGGGACCTGGAGCTGTGGCAACCAGCCAAATGCCAAGAGCTACAAACACCACGGTGGACACAGCGACCAGTCCAGGTGTGGAGTGAGCACCTCCAGGACCCAACACCCTACCCAGGCAGGGATCCCTGCACCAGCCATAGTGACCAGAATGCATGGGATGATCAGCATAAGCTCCCACGGGTCTGCCCCTGGGCACCACTCCAGAGACAGAACAGTGACCAAATACACAGCAGAGCTTGAAACAAAAGGGCCAAGAACGCAGCTTCTTGATGAAAGGAAAGAGAAGCAGAGTGGCTGAAACATGAGCAGGGTAACTGGAGCTGCTGAACAGAGCCCAGAACCTCAACAGAGAGCCTACAGACTGGGAGATGATTTTTGCCAGTTACTCTTCGGATAGAGGTCTAATATCTAGGATATACAAAGAACTCAAGAAAATTGCAACTAAGAAAGCAAATAACCCAATCAAAAAATGGGCAAAGGATCTAAGTAGACACTTCACAAAAGAAGAAATACAAATGGCCAATAAATGTATGAGGAAATGTTCCACATCATTGGCAATCAGGGAGATGCAAATCAAAACTACCCTGAGATTTCACCTAACTCCAGTCAGAATGGCAATCATAAAAAACACGAATAACAACACCTCCTGGTGAGGGTGTGGAGAAGCAGGAACCCTAATACATTGTTGGTGGGATTGAAAACTTGTGCAACCACTGTGGAAAACAGTATGGAGGATCCTCAGACGAATGGGAGTGAACCTACCCTATGACCCAGCAATACCACTACTGGGTGTATACCCAAAAGAATGGAAACCAAACTATCAGAACAATGCATGTGTATCTATGTTTATAGTGGCTCAATTCACAATAGCCAAACTATGGAAGCAGACAAGATGTCCATCCACAGATGAGTGGATCACAAAACTATGGGATATGTACACAATGGAATTTTACTCAGCCCTAAAGAAGAACAAAATCATGTTCTTTGCAGGGAAATGGATGCAACTGGAAAACATTATATTAAGTGAGATTAGTCAGTCACAAAGAGTAAAGAAGCACATGTTCTCCCTAATATGCAGATGCTAGGGAGAAGATTGGGCATAAGAGCATCTCCAGATGAAAAAGGAGAGACTCTCGATAAGCAAAGAAGTTGATTTAACCAAAGGGGATGGATGGGGGGTGGGGGGAGACCCTAATGCACATGATGTACTTATACAATTATATCAAGGTCACTCACTGAACTGAACTTGAGAGCTAGGGAGGGTGAGGGAGCGGGGGGGGGATTGGGGAAGGGATCAAATGAGAAATGTGTACACATATGTTGTTATCAATTTGTACCTAACAAAGATGTATGCTTACAATGCATGAATTATTACAATTAAAAAAAAAAAGAAACCACAAAGTTGGTAAATATATTAGTGGCTGCCAGGAGTTGGAGATGTGACAGGGGACAGCCAGTGGTAGTGAATATAAAAGGGTGTCACGAGGGTGATCTTTGGGGCATTGGAATAATCCTATGTCTTTACTTAATTATTGATTACACCAATCTACATATGTGATCAAATGACACAGAACTGTGCAAAGGCATCATATCAATGTCAGTGTTGTGAGTTTGATATTTTATTTATATAAGTTGTAATCATTCGGAAGAATCAAGTGACCAGTAAAGGAAACCATTATGTTTGTACCTTCCTGTTAATCAATACACATTCTAAAATAATAAGAAAAAAAAACAAAAAATATTTGCAAGAGCCATTGTCCATTAGAGAATAACATCTCCAAACAGTGTGGACTCTATTTACTCTTCTAGAATTGGCACCATATAATTGCCTTTATTTTCTATATCATATACTAATGAATCTATGACTTCACTCTCCTTTTTATCTGGTATTTTTTCAATAGTAGCTTCCCAATTCAGGTAAGACTTCTGCCTTTGATATTTTCTCTTTTTCAATCCACAGAACCTAGCACTGTCTGATATATAACAGGCATTTTTGTTGAATGAAGAAAGGAAAGTTAGATAGTCTTATCTATCCTACAGGAACTTTGTGTTCCTTGAGGGCAGGGCAAGAGATTCATCTGTATCTGCAAAATATCTAGCATAAGAGGAATTCAGTTAATGTTTTAGGAGTTAATAAATGAAGTGTTATAAAATCAGTAAAGATTGTTGTCATTAACATTTTAAAGACTCTTGCAACCTTCTGTTAAAAAACATTTCATTATTTCCATCAACCTCACCTTTCTTTTTAGAATCTTTTATATTTTTAACACAACTGAGGGCAATACATATTTAGTGAGGTCACAAATTTTGAATGAATACCTATAAAATTGTGCAATTTTCTCAGGTAGATAATTATAGTCAAAGCTGTTCTTACAAGTTGTATCCTTCATATATTCTAGGAAATTGTGGTACAAGTTTTGTTCCTTTTGGAAGTGAACAAATAATGTATTTGGAATCTGGGAGAATACCTGCTTGTTATTTGTTTGCTACAAAGGCTGGAAAAATGAGAAGCTCTATCAGAAGGCCAAAACACTGCTCTGGGGTCCTCTGTCCATACTTTTTATTCATTTTATGTCCTGTGAATATAAAGCAGAATCTATTAAATACAAGTGATATAATACCTAGCACAAACAGACACTGAAGGGGGAGAATTTGTTATCATATGTAAAATTGTCCATGGATGAGACTTGAATTAGAGCTCAAACAATGTTATCCTGACTTGGTTTATTTCTACTCTTAGTTAAATTCTCACTTGTGTTGTCTTCATTTTTCTGGCTCCACATGATGACCTGCAGAATCTCCAGGATCATGACTTTACCAGTGAAAATACAGGGAAGAGAAAATATATCTTTTCCCTGTAAATTTTTTGTACATTAAGGCATTCAGTTTAATTTGATCAGTTGGAGTCATCCATCTACTCCTGAACCAAACCCTGTGACTGAAAGGATTCTGTGAATCAATTGGCCAGGCCTGGGTCTTCTGTTCAACCACTGACATCAGTTCAGTTCCACTCTGGCAAGTCAAAAGAGTACACCTCAAGTATATCCAATACTTGTACCCTGTGCTTCAGACTCATGAAGGAACTGCTTGCTATTTTTCAAAGTATTATTTCGAACGTCAAAACTATGGTTCTATTATTCTATCTCATATTTTGTTGTTTAAATACTATTTTTCAAGATATTGTCCAGTTTGAATGTTTATTTTCCTATCTTTTTTCAACCTGTGTCAAAATGAATTTCTCCCCCATCTGTGTTGATTCCCATAGTATTTAAAACCTCTCTTCTATCGTCCATTATGGTCTATCTGATACTGTAATGACTCAAGTTCTTATTTCCCTACATATGAGCTTTATGAGGTTAGATACTGAATCTGTTATAGCTTTGTTTTGCCCGCAGAGTACCTAGGTGCCTGTCATACCCACAATATGTTCTTGATGAATTATTGATTTAAATTATTTTGAAAAATTGATTCCTATTTCAACATGCTACTACATTGGACTGTATTCACTCTTGTAAAATTGCTCGAGGGAATATACTTAGTTTTGAAGCTTTTTCACTTTCTCTGATGTAAAGAAATATACTCCTACTTTTTTGTATGCTCTATCATCCTTCAGTTACAAATTTGTCTACCCTATTATTGTGTTCAGTGAGGCTGGAGGTGCTAAATTATTCCTTTTCATTACTTATATATTTCATAAATTTTATATCGGAAACCAAATTCATTATGCATGGTGTAAATTTAGATACATAATTAGTCAGAATAAATAACAACCATGATATGATGTTTTTATTGAGAATTGTATAAATATTTTGTATTTCAGCACCAATGTTCTAAGTGACCTGAGAACATTTCTGACTTTTCAGAATGTTTGATATTAAAAATGATATATAATGGTATGTCTCTTTTGCTGATGGACCTGCAAAGACCAATGATTCATCCCACACAAAGTCATGTAATTAGGATGAAAACAGGAAAATATTGAGTTAAGAACTTTACTAAGCATTTACTATGGTTCTAAGCCCTTTGATACCCATGGTTGATAAACAGATAAATGGAATATTATTAATACCTCATGATAAACTCCTATGCACAGAAAATTTAAAAATAAGGTAGTAAGGAAAGTGAGTATATTTCAGACTGATCTGGGAAGTTGGAGAAGGGCAATATAACTCAGGATGGGGGCTTATGGTAATAATTTATAAATGCAGCCATGCATGGTGGCTCATATCTGTTAATCCAATACTTGGGAGGCTGAGACAAGAGGATCACAGGTTCAAGTCTAGCCTAGGTAACTTAGTGAAGCCCTGTTTCAAAACAAAAATTAAAATAGGGCCATGAATAGAAACCCCTGGGTTCAATCCTCAGTATAAAAAAAATTTCTGAATGCAGGTAGTTGTCTGCATGTTTCCAAGTAACCACAAGTTTGCATTGAATGGAGAAAACTTGTGTCTTGAAGTGTTTCAGTAATTAGCTCAAGATCATACATGGAGATAATTTGCTTGGCATCAATAGACCTGTGTTTCAAGTCATAATCCACCCTATTACCCTATTAGAGGCTACTGTAGTTCTCATACCATATATATCATTGTCTTGAGTTAAGGCACTCTAACTACAAGATAAGTTTTCGACAACCCAATATAATTAAGAGCAAATATGTTAAAGACAATAACAGATATACTTGAAAAACATAATACCTGAAAGCTGAAGCATGCTCTTCACCTACCACTGGTAAGAATGGATATGGAATTGTGTTTGGACGAGATGTCTGGTGTTCCAGCTGGCAATGTTGAACAGTCTTGAAGGGGGGAATGAGGATTAAAGACAAAGTCAATACTAAGTCTGTTACTGTGAGGGCTGATAGTCAATATTGTAGCCTCGAGTTTATTTCACAGGACCTTTTGGACCATGACACCAGGAAGCTTATACAAGAAAAAGAACATGGGAACGTTAGCTTATACAATGCCAATATAACATACAAAACATTACATGAGGTTTCGTAGCCCCTACAAGACCTATTGTCTTAACATACTGATTGTACCATAGCCCCTCAACCATACCTCAGTACACACAGCATAGGCATCTAGATCTGGGTTATTGTTTCCTAGGTCATTAATATCAGCACACAATGCATGGCTGGTTTTAACAAAATCATAGTCTCCAAAAGATATCAAAATCAGTCAGAAAACATACAAAGAATAGTTTCCAATTTTTTTTCCCTTTGATTTAAGGTGGAAGTACAAATAGAATGCATACACAGACTCATATGTCATTCTGACTTAATAAACAAATGTTATATAATATTTTTCTTAAATTACACTTGAAGTTTTAACATATTTCCCATACCAAATAAAACAATTTAAAATTTAGTAGAAAAGCTTGTATAACCCAGTGTTCTACAAAGGCAACCAACCTCAATCTACCAAGATAGAACATATGGTACAACATATTCTCCAAACATATATGAGTTGTATCATACTAATAATCAACCAACCAAAGTGTTGTTTATTTTTCAATGGAAACAAAAATATATGATTTAGAAGTGTCATGTTAAATGTGCTGCTTTCAGTGGTAGTTATTTTTCTGCCGGGTGCCAGCCCTCAAAGCAGCAGAGTCTGGGGTTCCTCGTTAGGTAGGGATTGAGGATGAGGTTGGTGAGAGTACACTTACACACCATGTATGTTCAAGATGCCTCTGTTTATTCCATGTCATGACTGATTTTTATACCCTTTACAACAAGGTATACAGAACAGGAATTTTTACAGTCTTGTTTTTTCCTAAAGTTGAGGCGGTACATCTTTAACTAGAAAAGCTAGTTCCCATGGTATTTGCTAAGATTAGGAGAACAGCAAAAGTTTACAAAAGTGTGAATGAAAGTTCTTTTTAGTAGAGAGCAGGGTTAAAGGTTAACAGTGAAGAGGAGCAGGGGTAAGGGTTAATAGCGGAAAAGAGACTATTTATTAATTCAATCTTTCCTATTTGCTCAGGCATCTAGAAGATAGTTAATAAGTGTTAGGCAAGAAGGAGAACTCTCTGTCTTAAAGCTTTCTTTACTTGTAGATAGTAAACCTAAGTTCCTATGATTCAGCTGCTGGTATTTGTTGAGAGTTAATAAATTATCTCTGAGCCATGTTGAGGCATTGTCACTGATGACTCAATCCTTTTAGCATCCTGTGCCTCTTAGGAAATTTTTTTTAATGTGAAAGCAAAACCCAAATTTCCAGAATATAATAATTTAAAGTGGGAAATGCCACATGCCCCTTCTTTCATGCCTTGCATGATTTTAGCGGGCTGAGTCCTTGCTCAAAGCCCTGCTTATAAGGCCACCATTGCATTTTTCCTTTATGATATTGAAGTTCACTGCTATTTCGTAGAACTGTTGGTGCACAGAGTTTTCTAGAGACAGAAAGATTTTTCAATTAGTGAAACTACATTTTAGGCCTACAGTTTCATCTGGTTTATTTAACATAACATTTTCCAGGCTTATCTATACTGCCACAAATAACAGGAGTTTCTTCCTTTTTAAAACTGAATAATAAGCCGGGCATGGTGGCGCATACCTGTAATCTCAATACTTGGGAGCCTGAAACAAGAAGATTGCAGGTTGACAGCCAGCCTCAGCAACTTAGTGATGGCCACTATAACTTAGTGAGGCCTTGTTTTAAAATAGAAATTGGGTTGTGGGTATACCTCAGAGATAGAATTCCCCTTGGTTCAATCTTCAGTATTACACACAAAAAGAAACTGAATATTTCATTTATATACATTGAGAGAGATACAGATCACATTTTTTTATTTCTTCATTTGTACAGACAGGTTGTTTTCATATTTTGATTAGTGAAAATATTGATAAAATGAATATGAGAGTGCAGGTATCTCTTCAACATATTTACTTCATTTCCTTCAGATGTATACCCAGAAATGAGATTACTGGATCTTATGTTTTTTTTTGAAGAACCTCCATGTGATTTCCATAGTGACTGTACAAATTTACCTTCTCACCAATAGTATATAACTTTTCCATATATTTGCTAGTATTTTTTGTCTTTTTTATATTATCCACTCTCGTTGGCATGGATTGATATCACATTGTGTGTCAGATTTGTATTTCCATGGTGATTAGTGATGTTGAACAGTTTCTTTTTTTTTCTTCTTTTTTATATCTGTTTTACATTTTTATGTCTTCTTTTGAGAAAGTATTTTCAGGTGTTTTGCCGACTTTTTAATCATTTTATTTAGTTTCTTTTTAAGTAACAAGTTGTTTGATATCCTTATGCCATTATCTTTATATATTTGCATTTTATACTTTTCAGATCTGTGGTTTCAAATACTTTCTCCCATGCCACAGGTTCTTCTTTACTCTGTTGATTACATCCTTTGATTTGCAGAACTTTTAGAGTACTATGCAATTCCATTTTTCTATGTTTTCCTTTTTTGCTTGTCCTTTTGAGGACAGATAAAAAAAAATCATTACCATCCAGCAATACCACTTCTGGGTATCTACCCAAAAGAATGGAAACCAAGCTATCAGACCAATGCATGTGTATCTATGTTTATAGCTGCAAAATTCACAATAGCCAAACTATGGGACAAGCCAAGATATCCATCAACAGATGAATGGATTACAAAACTATGGGATATGTACACAATGGAATTTTACTCAGCCATAAAGAAGAACAAAATCATGTCATTTGCAGGGAAATGGATGGAACTGGAAAACATTATACTAAGTGAGATTAGTCAGTCACAAAGTGTAAAAAATCGTATGCTCTCCCTAATATGTGGAAGCTAGGGAGAAAATGAGTCATAAGAGGGACTCTAGATGAAGAAGAAACCTTAGATAGCAAAGAAGGTGACTTAACTGAAGGTTATGGGAGGAGGGAAAAAATCTTAAGCACATGATGTACTTCCACAAACATCTCAAAGTCAATCACTAAACTGAACATAAGAAGGAGGGAGGAGGAGGTAATTGGGTGGGAATTGGGGAAGGGTTAAATGAGAGCATGTATGCCTCTACCAGCTTGTACCTAACAAAGATGTATGATTAGAATGCACCAATAAAAAATTTTAAAAATCATTACCAAGGTCAATTTACATACTTCTTAATACACTCCAATGATTTGGTTTTGCTCCATTATTATTTTCCCACAAATGAATTACCCTATGGTTGCCAATGACCTCAATTTTTATGTAGTTAAGAGTTTTTGTTCTCTAAAAGCTAGATGAATCTATTATATGTGACAGAACTGACTACTCTGTCATGAACACTATGTTGGCTTATGAAAAGTTGCATATTTCTGGTTCTCTTCTCCAGCTGATTTTTATTATCTTTTATAGACTCATTTGTAGCTGTCCTGTAAAGTTGAAGATTTTTGGGGGATCTCTCCTGTTCCTCTTCTAATCTTATTCTGCCTTAGACTCCCTGAGTTCAGTTACAAGCAGTCAACTCACAATATCATATGTCTGAGCTCCAAAACTGCATATTGAAGTGTCTGTTTAACATACATACTTGAATGATGAATATGTACTTAAAATAAACATATCCACAAATTAACTCATCATCTTCATCATACAAAACCTCTATGTTTCTTATATCCATGAATGTTACTAATCACTCAATCTGAGAGAGAAACTTTCATCTTTCTCACTTTTTACAAAAAAATTAGTTACTAAATACAGATGTGAATTGCTTAATAATAAGAAAATATTCAGATAAATGTGTTGTTTGGTGATTTAATTGTGCACAGATTGTAAAGTACATTTACATAAACTTGAATGATATGACCTTTTATAGGCCTAGGTTTTATGTACATGTATTATGTAATTAATGTATTTAGGGCCATAATAAACACAACAACATGAAGTTAAATCAAGTATAGTAGTAAATGATGCATTCCAGAAACATGGTATACATGATACTCTTGCTAGGATAACATGACATATTGTTTCAAAGTATACTTTATAAGTTAAAGGACTATGCTCTAAAATAAGGAAAAAAAGTAAATTCATAAACCAGTAACAACTGTTTCTTATAATTATCAAATATTTTGTACTATATATAGTTGTATGAGCTACCACTTTCTGTGACTGGCATTAGAGCAAATTTGTTTATACCAGCATCTCCACAATCATATGAGTAATGTATTGTGCATCACTAGCTGATAAGAAGATTTTGGCTTCATTATGATCTTATGCAGCCACCGCTGAATGTGAGGTTCATTGTTCACTGAAAACATCATTATGTGGTACATGAATATAAGCTCAATATTTACTCCTAAATATTGATCTAGCATTTCCTATCTACTGCTGACATGTCATTGTCTTTTGCCTGGCCTGAAATAATGACCTTTTTTTTTTTTTTTTTTTTTTTTTTTTTTTTTTTTTTTTTTTTTTTTTTTTTTTTTTTTTTTTTTTTTTTTTTTTTTTTTTTTT
>PVLC010008321.1:11685-59012 GCA_004027655.1 Graphiurus murinus | reverse complement strand
ATTCCCTCCCCCTCCCTCCCCCTCAGGTTCACTTCAGTGAGTGACCTTGATATGATTGTGTAAGTACATCATGTGCTTTAGGGTGTCCCTCTGCCCCACGCATCCACTACAATTAAATCAACTTCTTTGCTTATCGAGGATCTCTCCTTTTCATCTGGAGACCCTCCTATGCCCCATCTTCTCCCTAGCATCCACATATGCTAGGGAGAACATATGCTTCTTAACTCTTTGTGACTGACTTAACATAATGTTTTCCAGTTCCCTCCATTTCCCTGCAAATAACATGATTTTATTCTTCTTTATGGCTGAGTAAAATTCCATTGTGTACATATCCCATAGTTTTGTAATCCATTCATCTGTGGTTGGACATCTTGGCTGCTTCCATAGTTTGGCTATTGTGAATTGAGCTGCTATAAACATAGATACACATGCATCGGTCTGGTAATTTGGTTTCCATTCTGTTGGGTATATACCCAGTAGTGGTATTGCTGGGTCATATGGTAGACCAGGTCTCACTAAGTTGCGGAGTGCCACACTAGGTAGCTGAGGCTGGCTGCGAACCTGGATTCTCCGGTCTCAGCCTCCCAAATGCTGGGATTACAAGCGTGCGCCACCACGCCCGGCTTCATCGTTTTAAATTTTACTTGTTGTAGTGTCTCTATGCCCTATTTAAACATTGCTGTTGTGAGACTCCCCGTTTTTTGCTGTGCCAGCATGACTCAGTGTGATGTCTGCTCTTTTGTTAAGCTGACATCAACGAGATGAAGATCCAGTACGTCTTAAACGAGGGCAGCAGGGTGACAGAGGACAACTTCTACTTCTCTGTGGAAGACCACGGTAAGTCAGTAGTAAACCTTAAAAAGGACCCATGGCAGATCAAAATTCACACAAAACTGAAAAAAAATAATTTATACAGTCAATACAATCAGCAATGTCATATGGAATGCCAACAAATGAATTCTTTTTGCTTTATTTGTGGTCCTGTGCTCAAAACTTCTTGACACATAAATTTTAGGAGAAGAAATCAATGAGGAACTTGGTAACTGAGAAGTGGAGTGTGTTACCTGATGACCCGACCTGGATTATCTGTGGCAATCCTGAATGCTATCTTCAGAAGATACTAAGAACCTAGCAAGTGGTTTCTATCATTCTGAAGGAGATTAGGAAATGTACCTTTCGATTTTGTTAGGATTTTTAGCTACAGAGCTGAATCTTGAATTTTGAGTCACTTTGTCCCCTTTGCCATTCATTCCATACATCTATAAAAAAGAAAAGGAAAAAAAAGGTCTTTCTACCTAATCCAAAGGGCTTTGCTTAGAAGATTAAGTGAGATAATATTATTAATGGCATAACATAGGTGCTCATCAATACTTACCGTCTAATCTTCTGATAAGGCTCACCAACTCCTGGGTGATGGAAACACTGATCCTGCCTCTCCATCTTCTCAATTAAACTTAAAACAAATCTTTCCTCCATTTCCAAATTCTCAGGAATCACAGTTACTAAAAAGATAGATTTTGGCCTTTTAAACAGATTCACAAAGACTTGAGAAGAAAGATACCCTGTGACTCTAACACTGCTTTGTGGTTAGCACCAGGAGCAAGAATCAGTCTGAAATGATTTCAGGATGTGAATCTTAGAGAGCTATCCTTTCTGAGTGCTTTCTGTAGGTCTGGCAGCACTGGCTTATATTAAGACTTTTAATCCCCACTACAAAATAAGAGACAAACATGGCACCCAGTTTAATACAAAGGCACTGGGGTTGAATAACTTGTTTGAAGTCATGCAGATAATAAGCAAGTCAGCTTGAATCAAGTGTGTGTGTGTGCGTGTGTGTGTTACCAGGGATTGAACCCAGGGGCATTTTACCTCTGAACCACAGCCCAGCCCTATTTTGTTTTTGTTTCATTTATTTTGAAATAAGGTCTCACTAAGTTGTGAGAGTCTCTGTAAGTTGCTGAGACTGGCCTTGAACCTATCATCCTCCTGTCTCATCTTCCCTAGTACTGGGATTACAGGTGTGTGCCACCTTGCATGGCTAGGTCTTTCTTCTTCAATTGACTTTTTTATTGATGCCTTATAATTACATGTAATAGTAGGGTTCCTTGTGACATATTCAGACATGCACATAACATAACTTGGTCAGTTTCATTCCTCAGTACTCAAGTTCAGGTCTTGGTGGCCCCAAAGCCATGGCTCTTCATTGCCAACCTACACTACCTCTGTTTGAAGAAGCTGAAACCAGGGGAAGAAGTCAGAGAACGGGTCAAAGACTATACTTCCTGACCCAACAAAGAAGCACTTTTTAAATTAAAGCGGTAAGAATGATCAAGCACAGACTCCAAACACTCGAAGACACATTTGGTGACAGTTGGACCTTAAAACACACATGCATAATCATTAGCTAACTGGATATTTACAGCCAGGCCTAGTGGTGCACGTTTGTAATCCCAGTTCTTGGGAGGCTGAGACAGGAGGATCACAGGTTCATAGCCAGCCTCAGCTATTTAGTGAGGCCCTCTGCAACTTAGTGAGACCCTGTTTCAAAAATAAAGAATAAAAAATAGGGCGAGGTGTAGCTCAGAGGTAGAATTCCCCTGGGTTCACCCCCCAGTACCACAGTAAATAAATAAATAAATAAATTGATATTTGCACATTCATTTATTCAGTGAATTTTTTTCCCCTTTGCTTCTGAATGTCACACACTGATCCAAGATCCACGTGTGCTAGTGACCAACTTTCTTGGAGCGGCTTCCTACTACTGCTCTAGGACCTCCTTGGAACATCTTTCATGGATTATTTTCAAATTTTATGAATATATCTCTTCATAGCAGCCAACTTAATCTTTTTTTTTCTTTTTTGATATCCTCATTTTTAGAAGACTTTCCAAAAGGAATGTTTAATGCAAATTATGATCTGATCTATTGGTAGTTTTCCTTCCTGACAGCACATCGCACTCACAGGAGGTCCTGCTTCCACTCATTTAGGCTGTTTTGGGCCAACGGGCGTCTAGCCATACATTGTTCACCACTGGGCTGAAGTGGAATGTGCCGATGTCATTGTTGTTGGCAGTACCGGTATTCAAACCATGAGGCGGTTACATGTTATATGGAACCGCATGTTCTATGCGTGTCTCAGATAAGCTCCGGGGTCCTCAGGACAGGAGCACTGACAACCCTAGAGCTGCAATTTCACCAAAACTCCAAGATTGATACTCTAAAGGTTTCCCATTCAGAGGCCCTGAGACCAGGCTACCTGCATCCAAACCCCACCTTCCCCCCACAGTAGCTGCTTAACTTTGAGAAAATGTCTCTGTGCTGGCTCATCCTTTAGTTGGAACCCTATGCGCGCCATAGGTTTATGGGGAGGGTTTTAGTAATTCTCATTACTGCTGTAACAAATCACCACAGATGTATGGGCTTAACACAACACAATCTGATCTGGGCACAGTGGCACACGCCTATAATCCCAGTACTTGGGAGGCTGAGATAGGAAGATCTCTGGTTCGAGGCCAGCCTCAGCAACTTAGTGAGACTGTTTCAAAAAAAATAATAAAATAGGGCTGGGGGTATAGTTCAATCCCCAGTACTGACACACACACATACACACATACACACACATACACACATACACACATACACACACACACACTGTCATTTTGCCATCCTGCAGACTGTACAAAACAGTCCTTCCTGTGCTAAAATCAAGGATTGGGCAAGGCTGCGTTTCTCTGTGGAGACTTCAGGGAGAGGGCATGTCCTTGCCCTGTCCTGCGCCTCTCCAGGCTGCCTGTCTGCAAAGCCACAGGTGGCTGAGCTGTAGCTCTGCCCCTCATTCATCTGCCCCTCACCCCCTGCTTTCACTTACATGGGCCTTTACTATTACATTGGGTTCACTCTTGTAATCCAGAATAATCCTCCATCTCAAGAGTCTTCAGCTAATCACATCTGCACAGTCTTTTTTGCTATGTGATGTAACATATTTACAGATTCCAGGGATTAAGAAGTGGCTATCATGAAGGGTATGTTATTCTACCACACGTACTAAAGGAATCAATGCACAGGAGACACATAAAAGAATACCCAGCATATAGTAAGCCCTCCACAAATATCATCTTTAGATTAACATCTGGGAGCCAGGCATAGTGGTACACACCTGTAATCTCAGGATACTTGGGAGGAGCACAGGTTTGAGGCCAGTCTCAGCAAATTAGTGAGATCGTCAGTAATTTAGAGAGATTCTGATTTAAAATAAAAAAATAAAATAGGGCTAAGGGTATGACTTGAAAGTAAAAATGTCTCTGGGTTTAGTTGGGAGAAGGAAGGAAGGAAGGAAGGAAGGAAGGAAGGAAGGAAGGAAGGAAGGAAGGAAGGAAGGAAGGAAGGGAAAGAGGGAGGGAGGGAGGAGAGGAAGAAAGGGAAAGGAAAAGAATTATCATCTGGATATGTAGTATGAGGCCTAGCATACGTCAGTTGCTCAAAAAATTTGAGTTCTCTTCTTTTCCCTTGCATGGCTGTGAACATAACTCATCTACATGGTTTAGCTAGCAAATTAAATGGAATATTTTGACAATGTGACTGATTTGTATGGCCCATCAATTTGTGTCGTTTTAAGCAATGCAGACTAAACCTATTTTAGTATGACCTCTCCGTCTGCATTGGAGGTAAATTTCATCATGTTCAAGGTTACCATGAAAGCCAGTGGTAGAACAGGGAATACAGTTTAGATTTCTAAACCTCTGAACTGTGCCAATTTAGGATACTGTCATGCTCATTAATCTCCTCCCTTGGTTATTATAGATTCACTGGTTTGAACTAAAATTTTGCATATCTCTAGTATATATAACACTGAGTAGGTCTTTTCTACTTACCATATAGTAATATTACCTTAAATTTGCATAGCACTTAAGATTTCTACAAAATGTTTTACAGCATTCTATTGGTCTTATCCCATTTGATCCTTAACACACTTGTGAGATAGAGATAGGAAATATCATCTAAAATTTTAGATGAGAAATTGGCTTAAGGTATTAAAATAGTACATACAAATGAATTATCTAAGGAATCAAATAAATTCTTTCTAATAAGTCACACTGAATAGCTGAATGCACGTGGGATAATTTTAATTTTTTGGCATCCAATGCATATTTAACTTTCTTCTTAAGATTAGAAGCAGATTAATTTTCTCTTAAATTATTCAGTGTCTAAAACCAGTTTGGTTAATGTGATGCATTTTGATATTTGAATTTGACTGGATACTTGTCTTCTGATCTTTAAGAATACCAATTTTCTGTTTAGATGGGCCATCTTTTTAAGAAAGCTCTGAAAATACAGTTATAAGACAAAAAGAAGTTGGTTCCAGGACAGTGAAAGAACTCTAAATCCAGTGAGTCTGTCCAGGTAGTTACAGTAATGTCACATTTACTTAGAACTTCGAACTCTCTAGAAAAAAATCTGAGAATTCAAAAGTGGGACAGAGATGTCTCTGAGTAGTCAAATTAGCAGAGCCATGGCCCAACATTTTCACTCTTGACTCAAAAAAGCCCTAGCTTGGAGTTTACTATTATTTCCCGAACAATCCTAACTTTATTTTAAATAAAAGCAGTGGTAGAAAAAGCAGATAAGTTAAAAATAAAGAGCAAGCCAGGGGTGGTGTCGCATACTTGTAATCCCAGTACTTGGGAGGCTGAGACAGGAGGATCTGGGTTTGTGGCCAGCCTCAGCTACCTAGTGAGGCCCTCTGCAACTTAGTGAGACCTTGTTTCAAAATAAAGAATAAAAAATAGGACTGAGGATATAGCTCAGGGGTAGAATGACCCTGGGTTCAATCTCCAATACTGCAAAAAAAAAAAAAAGAGCATTGTTGAATGCAGAAGAGATTGATACAAATGAGCAGATAAAGAATTAAAGTCCTTAAAATCCAAGAGACAGTGTAGTGGTGAGACAAAATGCTCAACCTGGTCTACAGCCCCTTCTAATATAGTAGAAGGTGGGACTGCAGCAAGAATTTAGAGCGTTTTTTGGACCATTGGAGATGATACCATAATAAGTCTATGTGTGGATATGCAGAGAGATTCACAACATGTTGTTAAATGAAGAAAAACAAGTAGAAAGTAACGTGAAAGACAGATTGCACGTGTACATGTGTATGTATGTATACACTCACACAGAGAAAAAGACTTACATCATAGCTGGGTGTGTTGGCACACGCTTGTAATCCCAGTACTTGGGAAGCTGAGACAGGAGGATCACAGGTTCAAGGACAGCTTCAACAAGTACTGAGACTCTCATAAACCTAGTGAGACACTGTTTCAAAATGAAAATAAAATATAGAGCTGGGATGTAGCTCAGAGATAGAATGTGTCTGAGTTCACTCCCCAGTACCAAAAGAAAAAAGAAGAAAGCCTATATCGTATATAGCAAAATATTAAAACTAGTTTATAATGTCAATGGTAGATTGTATTTTTTTTTCTTTTTACTTTTTTTCACATATTCTTGAGTAAATGTTTTGCAAAGGCCACTCTTATTATTGGGGGAAAAAGCAATTTCCATTTAAGAAAAAGGAATGCTGGAATACCTCACAAGCAGTTTGGTTCAATAGTATTGATTAATGTGACTAACCACATTATCCTGACTTGTACATACTTCAGAAATGTCCCCCTTAATAATGTCACAGGCTCAAGAACCTAAACAAAGAAGAATCAGGGTGGATTCTTCTCAGGCTAGAAGGAAGCAACAATTATACTTGTTGCAGACTCTTTCCTCCATAAAATAAAATACGGGCTTATTTTTCACTGCTTTTTTTAAATCATGCAAAAACAGAAAGCCAGCTTGAGTGGGCAGTAACCTAAGAGAGCTTAAAACAAAGATTAATGGAAAGGAAAAGCATTTTTGAAAGAAAAAAGAAATATTATGAATGATTTTTTTAATATTCTTTATTGATAAATCAATACCTACTATGCCAGTGGGCATATCACTTAGATTGCCTTACTGTGTATCTCCTGCCTTCCATTTTCCAGTTCCTAAATATCCCTGATTACCACACACATCAATTTAAGAAACACGTTACTGCTTGAAAGGAGCATTCACTGCTTAAAAGACTCAAAGCCATTCTTGTTTTGCATTATATAAGCAGGCTCTTAAATAACCCTTGCAAAGATAAAATCAAAATGGAACTTTGCAACTTAGAATTAAGTCCTAAATTTAATGTACATACACATATGCCTAGTATAGAGATAATTATGAATAAGCAACTATGTCTGAGTATATACAAATAGGCATGTGTATATTAGCATATCAGGCAATGGGCACATACAGCTCCAAAAAGAAAAGAACACTTGACTCATTTGGAATGGCTACTTAACATCTGTCTGTCTTCTTGATAATAAGGTAAAAGACTTGATTGTCAAATTCAGGCCCAGCATTTACTGAACACTTATGTCATCCCACATATTGTGCTAGACATACCCCTTCACTCTCAGTCCAGAACGCCAGCCATCATGACACGGATAGTGTCCCCCAACTTATAGATACAGAAACTAAGTATTGATGAGGTTGAGTGAACTGGTTATCACTATTAATGTTGTCAGCACTTATTCTAGGGAGGAAGATGCAAACATAAGAAAAATCACAAAGTCCAGCCAGGCGTGGTGGCGCACGCTTGTAATCCCAGCATTTGGGAGGCTGAGACCGGAGGATCTGGGTTCGCGGCCAGCCTCAGCTACCTAGTGAGGCACCTGCAACTTAGTGAGACCCTGTTTCCAAATAAAGAATTTAAAAAATAGGGCTGGGGTTGTAGCTCGGAGGTAGAATGCCCCTGAGTTCAATCCCAGTACTGAAAAAAAAAAAAATCACGAAATCCTAATCCTTTTGAAATTAGGTCAATATTAAAATCACACTCGAATCTGCTGGCCTACTTACTCTTAGTTCAAAAGTTACACACTTCTCCGGAGTTCAAAAGGTAATTAATTTAAGGCAAAACCTATAGGCCAATGCCTGGAAGCTGATGTTTATACATGGTGCATGCATAGAGTCAAGTTCTTGGGTCATTTTTTTTTTCTTGGCAACGAACTGGACTAGGAAGATAATTGGGTGCGTTCATTAGTGTTTCATAAGACTGCACATAAAATTAAATAAGAGTTAAAATAATAGAATCATGGTGTGTGTGAGAGAACTCACCGTGATGTACCCTTGTCCCTAATGTAGTTAATTTTTTCTGTTTCATTGGCCTCTTGGCCTTAGATACAGTTTCATTTTTAGAGAAAACAAAGCCATTCCTCCACGTTCTTTCCTCTCAGTAGGCAAAAGACACAAAAATCTTAATGAAGCTGCTGCCACTTGGAGAAACCAAAACCCACTGTCTGGACTTGGGGTGGGTGGTGACTCACCTCACAACCTTCATTGTCTGGAGTCACTGAAGACAGTGCTTTCCATCGGAAGACTAGCTACTCATTGCAGTCTGACTGGGCTTCAAATAAGTCCAGCTGCTGGGCATTCTGCTTAACATTCTCCATCAGGACAAACCCACTCGATTGTCTCCAATGCATGATGATGATTTGGGCTTTTTAAAAGTAATTTCCAAAAAGTAGGAATGAATATGCACGTACCCATTTGCATACTTTCCCTCAGGCTATATTTATGAGAAACTGGGAGAGAAGTAAAATATATGTCAGAGGCACAGAGCTGCATTAGCAGGAGATCATATAGGAGCATATGCACACCTAGGACTTAAGCTGGTCAGGCACCTAGAGGCCTGTGCACAAGCCAGAGTGCAGGACTGGACAGCCAATGTGATGTCCACTCTCCGGGGAAGTGTCTAGACACTATAATGGGTAAGGCCCAGGTCCATCCAGTGGTCAAGGATACAGTGCTCTATTGATTAGGTTTGTTATTAAATTAGAGCATGCAGTAAGAATATTCTGCTTTTGCTTTTGTGCTTTTTTTATTGAAAATTTATTTATTTTTACTTTTTTGGTGGTGGTACAGAGATGGAACTCAGTGACATTTTACCTCTGAGCTACATCCCCAGCCCTCTGTATTTTTTCTTTTGAAACAAGGTCTCGCTAAGTTGCTGACGCTGGCCTTAAACCTATGATCCTCCTATCTCAGCCTCCCGAGTACTGGAGTTACAGTCATGTGCCACCCTGCACCAGGCTGACAATTATTTGAGAAAGTGCTACAAGCGTCTCTAGTCACACTGTGTGACCTTGGCAAAAAGAGGTCTGCGGCCTCCAGACCATTTTCAGTGATGCCACTGGGAATCAAATTCTTCGCATTTCCTTTTTTTCCTTCTTTCTACATCTATGTCCACCTTCTACTCTCGCTTTCTTCTTCCTTTCCTTTTTGTTTTCTTGGCCCAGCTTGTAGAATTAGCTCTGGATGCTCGTGGTACTCATCCTCTTCCCGGATTCTTGGTTCTTCCAGCTCTTCAGCACGCTCTGTCTGCGACTTTATTTACATTCCTTCCTCCTTCTGGGGTCTTTTTTTTTTTTTTTTTCATTCTGCAAAATAGTTTTTAGAAAATAGAAAATCCTTCTGAGGTAGGTGTGTGTGTGAGCGTGCGTGTGTGTGTTTACTCTTATCAGTGCATTGTAACTATACCTCGTAGTGAGATTCAAAGTGATATAAACACACCTGCACACAGCATTTAGAGTAATCCCTTCCCTTCCTCCCTCCCTGGTAGTGAGGCCTTAAAATATGCCTGTAGCACCATTTGAGTTATTCTTTTCTTCAGTCCTCCTTTACATTTTAAAAAAAAAAAAAAAAAAGAATTATATAAAGGTATCAACTCTTTTATTAATCTCCATATCCTATAACCCCTTTTATCGCCTCTGACCATAGTGAATCCTAGTAACTGTGCTGGGGAAGGTGTGCAATGTTTTATTTCTAGAGGTAAAAACTCTCCAAAGCAGAATAATTCTGTTATGTTATTTACTTTTGAGAAGCTAAGAATATTGGAAAACCCTGCTAGGAAGAAATTCTACAAATGAGAAGGAAATTGAATTCCCTTTGAGACGGGCAAAATGTTTCATTCACACAGTGCATCTCAAGGAGCTGGACGACCGTCCTGTCTCATAGTCAGGAAGGCACTGCGCCCGTCGGGGCAGCCACTTTGTAGCACTGGTGCCTGACAGCTGGAAGCAGCTGGGCTCGGGTGGAGGGCCAACCACATTACTCAACCAACAAAGTTATGACATTGAAAATGGCCTGTGGTCTCTGCTGCTTCTGATGAAAGAAAAACGAACTGTGTACCAGCTGGCAAAAAATGGAGAGAAAAGAAAATGAGTTCCTTAAGACAATGAACTTCTAGTCCTTTGAAGCGACAGGCATTATTTAAGGGAAGACTTGCCATGGATTTACTATTTTTTTTTTGAAGGTAGTTTGATTTAATATTCAGTGTAAAACTATTTAAGTGTTACCCAATATTAGAATCTCAGTTGCCAAAGTTATTTATGCAGATGAATTACAGAGAGCAAAGACAAATTGATCTTCCCACTGAGTATTTATTTTTAATACAATAAATCTAGATATTTTGATCCAAGAGGTCTACAGGTAGAATGCAAGGGATAGGTGAACTTGAATTTAGAGAGATTTATTTTTCACTAACCTCCACCTGAAATGCAGCATTTTGAGCTGGCTGTGCTGGTGCATGCCTGTAATCCTAGTACCTGGGAGGCTGAAACAGGAGGATCACAGGTTCAAGTACAGCCTCAGCAAGTAGTGAGACTCTCATCAACCTAGCAAGATCCTGTCTCAAAATAAAAATAAAATAGGCCTGGAGGTGTAGCTCGGAGGTAGAATGCTCCTGGAGTCAATCTCAGTATCACAAATTAATTAATTAATTAAATGCAGCATTTCCCCCACATACGCATAAATGTGGGTAACATATGGCAACACTACTAGTGATGCCTTGGACTGAAGCAGCAGAAATAGCCGACGACAGGCATTGTACAGACACCAAAATACTCATGTCCATCACTTCGAAATTTTGATAGTAATTTTATCTTTTTTTTTGGTACTGGGAATTGAACCCAGGGGCATTCCACCTCCAAACTATACCCCCAGCCCTTTTTATTTTTATTTTGAAAGAGGGTATTACTAAGTTGCTGAGGGTTTCACTAAGTTGCTGAGGGTCTCACTAAGTTGCCGATGCTGGCCCTGAACCTGCAATCTCCCTGTCTCAACTTCCCAAGTAGTAGGATTACAGGTGTGTGCCACCATGCCCAGCTTTGTCATACATTTTTAACAGCTTTATTAATATATAATTCATCCATTTAAAGTGTACGTTTTAAGCCGGGTGTGGTGGCACACGCTTGTAATCCCAGCATTCGGGAGGCTGAGACCAGAGGATCCGGGTTCGCGGCCAGCCTCAGCTACCTAGTGAGGCACTCCACAACTTAGTGAGACCCTGTTTCAAAAAAAGAATAAAAAATAGGGCTGGGGGTATAGCTTGGAGGTAGAATGCCCCTGAGTTCAATCCTCAGTACTGAAAAAATAAATAAATAAAATAAGGTGTACATTTTAACTGTTTTCTGTTTCCAGAAATGGATAACTTCAGACCCTTTCTCCAGAACATAACCTGTTCATCATGGTCTTCTCTTAAACTGTACCCCCACTTCCCTAAATAAGCTATTTATTATTCCCCCAAAATAAAGTATACAATTCAATATTTTAGATTATTGTTAAATGTAGTCATATTAAATTTTATATTTGTCACAAACTATATAGAAAATAAATTTTCTCATTTCATCCACTTCTGCACAATGTATGTGACCATCACCAACAACTATTTTCAAAAATTTTTGTCACCCCAATTAGAAATTCTGTAACCATTAAACTCCTGGGCTGAAGTTGTAGCTCAGTGATACAGCATTTGCCTGCCATAGGTGAAGCCTGGGTTCAATCCCCAGTAACTAACACACACCACACACACACACACACACACACACACACACACACACACACACACACACACACACATTCCCTCTTCACCCCAATCCCTGGTAACCTTGTGGTAAATGACTCTTGACAATCAAAATAAACATTGAGGAGTCGCTTGGCAAAACAGCAACAACAACAAAGTGTTACTTCTGCAGAAGGGTGTGCAACAGACAAAAAGTCTGGTAAGCAAGCACACCGAGTGGGAGGTGGGCTTAGGTTTTTTTATCCCTAATGCAATCTTTCTCCTTGCCCTGATTGGTGGGGGCTGGGGTTCACAATTCTGTGTGGTTGGCTATTTTCTAAGACAAGCAGGAATTCTGAAACAAAGTTTGGCAAAGAAACAAAGTTTAAAGTACAACTCTGCCACCATTGGCTTATTTCTAAGACAGGCAGGAATTTTAAAACAAAGTCAAGACACTGGAAGATTCTAGTAAACCAAAAGTTATATGAGCTAAAATGGCTGCTGTCTGACCACCTGTTTGACAGAAAAGATTTTATACTTCTTACCACCTCTAATCTCTATGAGTTTTCCTTCCTAGGAATGTAAATAAATAGACTCATGACAATATTTGTCTTATTGTATCTGACTTATTTCACTTAGTACAATGTCTTCAAGGTTCTCCATTTTGTACCATCAGTACTTCATTCATTTTCATGACCAAATAATATTCCATTATATGTATATACGACATTGCGTTTATCCATTCATCTGTGGATGGACACCTGAGTTGTTTCCATCTTTTTGGCTATTGTCAATACTGATTCAATGAACACTGGTGTACAAGTATCTTTGAGTCCTTGATTTCTATTCCTTTGAGAATGAAATCCTAAGAATGGCATTGTTGGATCTCATTTGGCAATTCTATGGTTAGCTCTCTGAGGAACTGCCAAACTATTTTCCATAGCAGCTATAGACATTTCTTTTATAATATTCTGATAGTTGTGCTATAATAAAACTGGCTTTTACATAATCCTATGCATTTTAACGTATGCATTTAGAAACATTGTTGTAAGAAGGGGACCATAGGCTTTCCCAGGATGCCAGAGAGCTACAGAGCACAAATATGGTCAAGAAGCTCTGCACACTATCTTCTCTTTTACTTAAGACAAAATAACTTAAACCTGAAAATCCCAGCAGGTATTTAGAATCTGAAACTAAAAGGAGCAATTGTTTTAAAAATAGTGATTTTGCATAATATTGAAGTTCAATACAGATAAGCTAGACTAATGACTAAAGTAAAAACTCCTTTCAGGATAAAATTTTCTGGGTTGATAAGAAATATCTTTAACAACAAATATATGTCAAGAAAATATAATATGCAACTCCATTAGTAAGTATGTCAGACTTTTTATTTCAGGATGGGGCACTAGGAATTGTACTTGGGTGTTCTACCTCTGAGCTACACCCCTCAGCCCTTTTTATTTTTTTATTTTGAAACAGGTTCTCGCTAAGTTGCTAAGGCTAGCCTCAAACCTGCCATCCTCCTGTCTCAACTTCCCAGGTACTGGGATTACAAGCATGCACAACTACACCTGGTTCAGAGGAGAAGAGCTAGATAGATGAGTACACTTTGGAATCCAGATAGTTCCTGAAATTCAGTTGATGCAGTCAATCATTTCTGTTTGAGTTCTGAAAAGAGAGAGATGGAATGCTCCAATGATTTGCATCTACTCATAAAAATGCAGTAAATCTAAAACATCTCAAAACATTAATTATGAAAAAATTCATTATGGTTATCATTACCATGTCATTTATTTTTTGGCACAGATTTAATAGTCCAAATCTTCCATGAATATGTATTACAAAAGTCTTCTTTTTAAGATTTTTTTATATCAGTTTTTCTTTTTTCATAAAGAGATATTTTTATACTTTGTCATTTATATAGGATTTCACTTAAGCTTCATTTTTTATAAGAACATTTTAATCACTTGTATTTAAGTGTTTAGATTCAGAATACGATTGTCACCAACATGTAAAGAAACATCTAGACAGAACATAGATTCCATTTTAAAAATGGCATAGTACTGAGCCAGGCGTGGTGGCACATACCTGTAATCCCTGTACTTGAGAGGCTGAGACAGGAGGATGATAGGTTCAAGGACAGCCTCAGCAAGTAGTGAGACCCTCATCAACCTAGTAAGACCCTGTTTCCAAATAAGAAATAAAATGAATCTGGGAGTATAGCTCGAAGGTGGAATGCCTCTGGGTTAAATCCACAGTACCACACATACACACACATACACACACATACACACACACTGCATAGTACTACTTGGGAGGCTGAGACAGAAGGATCACAGGTTTGAAGCCAGACTTGGCTATTTAGCGAGACTCTGTTTCCAAATACAAAATAAAATAGGGCTGAGGATGTAGCTCAGAGGTAGAATGCCTCTGGGTTCAATCCCTAGCAAAGGAGGGGAGCAGAGTACTTGTTGAGTAGCTGCTTAATGCTAGGCACCTTGGCTACGGCAGAGCAAGGCACAGTCCCTGCCTCAGGAAGCACATGGTCTGGTGGGCAGACAGAGGCGGAGGCAATGCTGGACTACGAGTAAGCTTCAGCTGCTCCGAGACCAGTGGGTGGGGCAGCTTTCCTGGCTTTGGGAACTCCAGGAAAGCTTCCCAAGGAAGTCACCTCTAAGCTAGGACCTGGTAAGCAGGAGTTAGTCTTGGGGAGACTTAAGAAAAGAAGGGGTAAGGGGTGCAGAGGCAAAAAGAGAGAAAGAGCAGAAGAAATTCAGAGAACTGCCTGGATCGCTCTGACCACTTAGACCCGGGAGCTAGCAGGCAGGAGGTCTGGCAGGAGCCCAGGTGGAAGCAAGTCCCGGAGCAGCAAGGATGTTCTGACTCTGAATGAAGTCCGTAGACTGCACCCCACATGCCACGCAGAGACAGCGAGGACGAGGCTTGCTGGCTGCCATCAACACGGGGGGTTTACTTCCCACAGTCCTGCACTGGAAAGTCAAGGAACCATCAGCTGCAGCATGGGGGAGAGGGGGCAGGCCACTTCCTGGCTTACAGGTGGTGACTTCGCACTTTGTCCTCACACGGGGGCAGGGGAAGGGGGCTCTCTGTGGCCCGTCATCAGGGCACTCAACCTAGTCACCGCCCACAACCCTCCTCCTTGCCCTCACCTGCGGGATGAGGAGAGACAGGACGTCCAGACAGCAGCACTCAGCCCCTGATTTGTCACATAACTTTGTTTGCAGTACCAAGACCAGATTGCGGGTAGAGGCCACACTAGAAAGGGGGAGACAGCAGCACAATAAAGTGAGAAATGATGTCGCCATAGACTTAGGCAACGAAGGTGGAGAGAAGTGGGTGGATTCTTATTATTATCATTACTATCATCATCATCATCATCATCACAGAAATCAGAATCAACAGTTCTTGAGTTGTTTTATTTTTGGGGTGCTGGGAACTGAACCCAAGGACATTCTACCTCCAAGCTACACTCAGGCCTTTTTATTTATTTATTTTTGTTTGTTTGTTTGTTTGAAAACAGGGTCTTGATAGGTTGCTGAGAATCTCACTAAATTGCTGAGGCTGGCCTCAAACCTGCGATCTTCCTGTCTCAGCCTCCCAAGTAGTGGGATTACAGGTGTGCACCACCACACCCAGCCAGTTTTTCAGTTTAAATAAGTAAAAGTAGAAAATCAAGCACTGTGTCATACGGTGACATAGAATAATGGAATCCGCTTGGAAGACGTTGAGTATGAAGTTCTCATTGCAGATCTAGTTGATTCTGGCCCTACTCGGCTGTGGGCAAATCCTATAATGTTTCTGAACCTCTGTCTGAAATAGAGACGCTAATTCTTGCCCTGGCTCCTAGGGTGTGATGAGGCTGCAATGAAGTAATGTGTGGGGGAGCCCTTTATAAACTGCTAACCACTGTACAACTGAAAAGTGATGATAGCAATCGCTGCTCCAGTAACCAACTAAAACCTTCTTCAGTGCACTCGTGGCTGTCCTGGACTACCATTTGAGACAGGCCTGTTGTGTAAGCACAGCGTCTAGACCCATAAGGGGCAGTCCAAACTCTGCTGGCTGCTGGCTCCTTGATTGAGGGCTGTCCTTGCCTGTGTTCTGGTCAGCATTCTTACAACTATAATCTAAAGGCCTGACCACACAACTTAGAGGAAAGATTTATTTTCTTACAGTTTCAGGTTCAAGCCATGTGAGGCTGGGGACCACAGGTCTCGGCATGGCAGGGGGAGGAGAAGAGAGGGAGAGCGCGCAGGCTGCGCTCCTCACATCATGGAGGCCAGAAGCAGGAGAGAGAGCAGGGGGAGGAGGAACCACATATATGATCCCCCAGGCGCACCAGGGCCCCACCTCTCCAGCCACCCCCTACAGGCCTAGGCCACTGGCCAGATAAACCCATTACGATGGACTTATCCACGGCGAAGATTGCAACCTTCATGACTCAATTATATCAACCCTGAATATTAACAAATGAGCTCTTTAGGGGACCTGTTATATCTCACTGTAACACCCGCAAAATGAAGAAGTTGAGCAGCTCATTTCCAAAGGCCTTACCAGCCTAAAAATTCCAAGAATGCTACTGATTATCCTATTGAATAGTCTGCATGATCCCAGCATATCTAAATAAATTATTCTTATGCAAAGCATTTTTAAAAAAATTTCAGTCACTATTAACCTACTTTATGGAGAAAAGAAGACAGGCTTCCGGAGAAAACATTAATATACAAACAAAATAGACATGTAATTAATATGTTCTTGGTATATGTGTGTTTCAGAAACACTATAATTAGGTATGATTAAGGTATGATAAAATGCAATTCATTTGCCTCAGTGAACAGTCTAGAAAGGGATGAATTAATTCTAGCATGTCTTATTAAATTTCATTTTGTAGATGTGAATATATAAAGAAAGGTTGGTGTTTTCCTCATGCTTTTAATGCAAAGAACAAAAAGTTTATAAAGCCCTAAACAATTATTTTATGTTATCTGTTGTTGAATATTTATGTTATCTGTTGTTGAATATAAATAATCAGTTATTCCTGGGGCTTTGCTTTCTGCTTACATTTGCTTTTCAACAGAATCTATTTGTTATCATGAAGTGCATACTATATAATATTTTTAGGTCTAAACGAAGGCATTTAAATTTTTTTCATTGATTCATCATAATGTGATATTTCAATAAATGTAAACATTGTGTAATGATCAAACCAGATAAATTATTATTTCTATCTCCTTAAACATTTGTCATTTCTCTGTCATGAAAACATCCCAAATCCTCCCTCCTAGCTATTGGAAATATGCAGTGTGTTATTGTTCGCTCTTTCACCCAGCTCTGCTCCCTTTCCTAGCTGTGCCATGGTGCTCACTTATCAGTGTCTCCCCATCCTTCTCTCCTCCTCACTCTCCCAGTCTCTGGTAACCACCATTCTACTTTCTACTTCTAAGAGATAGACCTTTTTAGATTGCACATGTGATATTATACCGTACGTGTTTTTCTGTGCCTGGCTTCTTTCGCTTAGCATAATATCCTCAGGATTTCATCCTGTTCATGGCTGAATAGTATTCTGTGATGTGCATACAGATTTTCTGTGTCCCTTCATCCCTTGGTGGGCATTTAGGTTGATTCCACTCGTTGGCAATGTAAATAGTGCTGTAGTAAGCACAAGTACAGATGTCTCTTCAACATGCTGATTTCCTTTCCATGGAACATGTACTCCATGTGGGATTGCTGGATCATGGTAGTTTTGTTTTTAATTTCTTGAGGAACCTCCATAGTGCTTTTCATAATGGCAGTATTAATTTATGTTTATACCACTGTGTAAAGAGTTAATATCCTCACCATCATTGTTGTTTTTGGTAACAACCATTCTAAGTGGGGAGAGATGTTATCTCATGGTTTTGATTTGTCTTTCCCTAATAATTAATGATGCTGAGAATTTTTTTATATAGCTCTGATCATTTGTATGTCTTTTTTTTTTGAGAAATGTCTGCTTAGGTTTTTGTCTATGTTTTAATTGATTTGGTTGTTTTTGCTATTGAATTGTTTGAGTACCTTTTAGAGTCTGGATATTAACCCCTTATCAAGGGGTATAATTTACAAATATCTTCTCCCATTCTGTAAGTTGTTTCTTCCCTAGGTCAATTCTTTCTTTTACTCTGTGGAAAATTTTTAATTTGACCATGATTCCATTTGTCTATATTTGCCTTGGTTGCTCATACTTTTGAAGTCTTGTCTAAAAAAAAAAAAATCCTTGTCCACACCAGTATCATGCAACACAAATTGCATCTATGTTTTCTCCTAATAGTTTCATATTTTGGAGTCCTACATTAAGTTTTTAATCTGTTGTTGGTTGATTTTTGTATGTGGTGAAAGACAAGGGTCCAGTTTCATTCTTCTGCAAGTGGATATTCAGCTCTCCCAGCACCACTTGTTGAAGAGACTGTCTTTTTCCCTGGTGTGTTCTTGGCACCTTTGTCGGTAACCAATTGGCTGTGGATACATGGAATCATTTCCGAGCCTCTCTCTATTGTGTCCCATTGGTCTATATGTCAGTTTTCATGCCAATACCATACTGTTTTCATTCCTATAGCTTTGTGTTGTATATCGTGGAGTCAGGCAACGTGATGCCTCCAGTTTTGTTCTTTTGCTCACAATGATTTGGGCTACTCAAGGTCTTCTGTGGTTCCATATTAATTTTAGGATTTTTTTTCTATTTTTATAAAGAATGACATGGCAATTTTGATGAGACTTGCACTGAAACTGAAAATCTTTGGATGGTATGGACATTCGTATAATATTAATTCTTCCAATCCATGAATATGGGTCACATAAATCAGTAAACAAGATACCTCACTTTAACAAAATGAAGAACAAAAATTACGTATTATATAACACTTTTATTTATAACTCAGATACTATACAGTTCACATCAAGTATACAAGTGAGTGGTTGTTAGAATATTCACAGGATTATACAACTATCATCATAATCTAATTTCAGAATATTTTATCCTCCCAAAAAAAGAAATTCCCATGTCCATTAGCCATCACTTCTAAGTTCCCCACCTCATCTCCCCAGTCCAGGCTCTGGCAATCACTAATTAACATTCTGTCTATAGCGTCTCCTGTAGTCTATTCTGAATGGATTTATATGAATGGATTCTTACAATCTGTAGTCCTTTAGCCGGCTTCTGACACTGAGCGTAATGTTCTCAGGGTCATCCATGTACTTCATTCCTTTTTATGTCTAAATAATAGTCTGCTGTATGAATACAGCTGTGTGAGTGTGTGTGTGTGTGTGTGTGTGTGTGTGTGTGTGTGTGTGCACGCACGCATGTGTGTGATGCTGGGGATTGAACCCAGGGGCATTTTACCTCCGAGCTACACCCCCAGTCCTATTTTTTTATTCTTTATTTTATTTTATTTTTTATTTAGAAACAGGGTCTTGCTAAGTTGCTGACGGCCTCACTAAGTTGCTGAGGCTGGCCTCAAACCGGCAATCTTCCCATTTTAGTCTCCCAAGTACTAGGATTAGAGGCGTGCGCTACCACACCTGGCTGAATATAACATATTTATCCATTCATCAGTTGATGGACATTTGGATTGTTTCTACTTTGGGGCTATTAAAAATAATGCTGTTAAGAACATTCATGAGCTAGTTTTGTGTGGATATAAATTTTGTATGGATACATTTCTCTTGCCCAAACACCTAGGAATGGAAGCCTGCCCTGGATTTGCAGAGCTCAGAACTTCCTGATGTATACTCTCATTGCCACCTGGGGAAACCCTTTATTTTAGTAACTAGAGTAATAATAAGTGGCAATGGATGAGAAAGCAATTGGATTACTTTTTTAAAATATATTTTCAGTTGGATTTCTTTCAACGACATATGAAAGTTTTTGGCATTTCTAAGTGTGCACAAATCACCTGTTTCCAAGTTTGTAACTATTATGGGGTAAAAAATTTTTAGTACAATGCATCAGACAAGTTCAGTAATCCTAGGCTGGGATCTGCTCTCCTAAGAGACCGCACAGCTTTGTTAACACTTGCTCCAAGTCATACTAGTCATCTAATATAGGAGTTGCATCCAGGAGATAAGGGCTATAGGAAGACCCAGTACATGTAGCACCTAGGCCCTACACTGGGTTTTATTTTTATATTAATATGATGCTTTATTATGAAACAGAATGCAGAATTCACAGGGGATTTTTGAGCTATTTCAGAGACTTCAAAGGTCATATCCTTTAGCTGTGCTCCAGGTCCCTGCCCTCACCCACCCCTCAGGACAGAGTCTCTCTTCGATGCCCTTAGGGGGATTTCAGTGTCGGTTTAAGAATGAATGGTTTGGTTCTGGGGTATTTTTTTTTCACATGGTTTTCATATGTGTTCAAAATAATTTAAGTGCTATTTCCAGAATGGAGCCCTGCGGAAATAGCAGTCAAAAAAGGAAACAAAATATAAATAAATAAATAACCTATGTTTTTTTTTTTTCCTATTAATGGGTTCTCAAAGTTGTTTTTTCGTTTGTTTGCTTTTGTTTTTGTTTCTTTGTACTGGGGATTGAGCCCAGGGGCATTCTACCTCCCAGACCTGTTTTATTTTTATTTTGAAACAAGGTCTCACTAGGTTGATGAGAGTCCCACTACTTGTAGAGGCTATCCTCAAACCTACGATCCTCTTGCCTCAGCCTCCCAAGGACTGGGGTTACAAGCATGTGCCATCACACCTGGCTGCTCAAAGATTTTAATTTAAAATTCCTCAGATGCCAGAGAGTTCTCTCATCCATTACTCAAAATGAAAGATCTAGAGCCACCTGCTGCGACCTCCAAACTGTAGCTTCTGTCAGTGGCCCTGGAGCCTGCAGAGCATGGGGGCAAAGTTACATCTTTCCCCTTTATCTCAAAGTGAAATAGGGAGCCAAGCCAGGCATGGTGGTGCACACCTGTAATCCCAGTACTTGGGAGGCTGAGACAGGAGGACCGCAGGTTCAAGGCCAGCCTCAGCAACTTAGTGAGGCCCTCAGCAACTTATTGAAATCCTGTTTCCAAATAAATAAATCAGTCTGGGAGTATAGTTCAGAGGTAGAATGCCTCTGGGTTCAATACCCAGTACTACAAAAAGAACAGAAAAGTTAAATTGGGAGGAAAAAAATTTAAACTGGAAAGTGATCAAAACAATCAATTAGAAATCCTCTCTAATGTTAATTTTAGCGTAGTGAAACGACAGGGCTCTCTCCAGGGGCAAAACCCTCCAATTTTATTAAGCACCGAATACAGTTTTGTACACCCACAATGCTTTTGACCCACTGTCTCACGAGTGGCCAAGCCGGGCTTGGCAATGATGTGTTCCTAACTGCTTCACTGGGCTGTTTTCTGATAAATAGCTTCATGCTGGAAGATACGTTTTCTGCAATTAATTAGCCATGAAAGGATGATATTTTTCTACATAATTTCACCTTTTGTGATTTCAATTTTTCTCTCCTGTGAATTCATTTATTGGGGAGAAAAAAAAAAAAAAGAGTCCTAAGTAGGACTTCAGCTCATCCTGAAACATCATCAAGAGGCAAGAGAAGGTGTCTATCCGCATGCAAACAGAAACCTGATTCATCATAAATAAGCTGGAGTGCCGGGTATGGTGGCACACACCTGTCATCCAGTACTTGGAAGGCTGAGACAGTATTGCAGATTCAAGACCGGCTTCAGCAACTTAGCAAGACTTTCAGCAACCTACTGAGACCCTGTTTTGAAACAAGAAATAAAAAGGGCTGGGGGGTGTAGCTCAGAGGTAGAATGACTCTAGGCTCAATCCTCAGTACCACAAATAAATAAAAGTAATCTGGAGCAATTCTGCTATCTGGTACCAGTGTACCAAGTGCACAGTGGCCTGTCTGTCAAACCTATACCGCAAATGTGGCTTCATTGCAATGGCAGACAAGGTGGTGGAAGGATTAGTCTCCAGCTTTCTAATGCAGGGACCCCAAGCCAAGGAAGAAGTCTTATGGAAAGCAATGAGTGCCTTCAACTTATCCTATCTGTCATAAAAAGTGTTGCCAATAGTAACCGTTGATGCCTGAAGCAAATGGGAGACAGGAATCTTGGGAAGAGTCTTGTTACTATTGACAGGCTAGTATTTCTCCTTCCGTGGGTTGGCATTCGTGTATTTAATTTTCACCATGAAAAGACAAGCAGAGTCCACACAGCTGATATGAGAGGTCAGAAGCCATGCAGAAGTTTCCAGAAGGCTGAAGAGCTGAAGAGAAGGCTGTCTGTGGAGCAAGATGTGCAGAAGGCAGAAGACCATAGGTTGTGGAGCACGGCGAGACAAAGGACAACCTGGTCACCGTGGAGAGGCGAAAGCTGCAGCAATGTCCACCCTGAAGCCATTCAAAACTCACAGAAAAGCCGGGCATGGTGGTGCACGCTTGTAATCCCAGTACTTGGAAGGCTGAGACAGGACGTTTCAGATTCGAGGCCAGCCTCAGCTACTTAGTGAGGCCCTCTGCAACTTAGTGAGACCCCTGTTTCAAAATAAAATGATAAATAGTGCTGAGGGTGGAGCTCAGAGGTAGAACACCCCTGGGTTCAATCCCTAGTACTATAAATAAATAAATAAATAAATAAATAAATAAATAAATAAATAAATAAATAGGCTGGGGGTATAACTCAGAGGTAGAATGCCCCTGGGTCCAATCCCCACAACCACAAAAAAAAAAAAAAGAGAGGGAGGGAAGAAGGGGAAGGGAAAAGAGAAGAAGGAAACCCTGTGTAGATCATGCTTACAATTTAAGTTTTAAAATGAGAGCGTATACAAATACTAACCAGACTTCTAGAAACTGGAATGAGGTCATGTATACACAAAGACAAAGTAAGGAGAAATAAAGAAGGTGAGACAGATATGGGGAAAAGGTAAAGATGAAGGAAACAGAAAGACAGGCTAGAGGGCAAGAGGGAGAAGGAGGGGGAGGGAGGGGGAGGGAGGGAGGGATCCTGACCCACAAGCCTCAGCCGCCCCTCCAGTATCCTGTCTGCAGCCACACTCAGTGGGAAGGCAGGGAAGACAGGGGCCAGAGCCGGGCTGTTCTTTTCTGCCTTTCCTTCAGTCACAGTCTTTTCCATATTTCAAGGCTTCTCATCACCATGTGATATATTGTCTGGCAGTATAAATCATTAAATAGTACATAGAATCTAAGGTCTTTGAAAACGCTTTTCAGCCAGGCATGGTGGCACACGCTTGTAATCCCAGCATTTGGGAGGCTGAGACTGGAGGATCCAGGTTCATGGCCAGCCTCAGCTACCTAGTGAAGCACTCCACAATTTAGTGAGACCATATTTCAAAAATAAAGAATAAAAAATAGGGCTGGGGGTATAGCTCGGAGGTAGAATGCCCCTGAGTTCAATCCCCAGTACCGCAAAAAAAAAAAAAGAAAAAGAAAACGCTTTTCATTTTTAGTAAGATACACTTGAAGTGATTTTTTTTAAGCTAAATTCTGTTTGCCACTGCTACAGTCAGTGTCTGCATCCCTCCTGCCACTGAACGCGACTCGGCCGTGACCCACTCTGCCATTTTTTATCGTCACCACTTACAGCATCATTCAAAATGATGCCTCGCACACCCGCTGCATTCTCCTCCAGGGTCTGTAAGATTTATGGGTTTGACAGTGGACTGCTTTAGTGGATCCTACTGGGACCATTCATAGCTCATGCTTTAAAAAAAAAAAAAAAAAGGCATTATTTTTGTTTCTAGAAAAAAAAGATTACCCAAGAGTTTGTAAATTGAATGGAAGCTTTCCATTTATCTAGCAATTGTTGATTTATGGTCTGGCAAGGAAGGAATTACTGGCAAATGGAATGCTTCCCCTGGAAAGCAATGCTCAGTTTATATTCTTAGCCTGATAAGTGCTTGCCAAGAACCGGGCTAATGACATCTGTTGCCTCTCTAGCTTGACCGTTTCTAACAATGGGGATTACTGCTGCGGAGCTATGCTGAGGTTTCCTTTAGCTTTCAGCCTCTCCTCCTTGGTTATTGTTTTCTCTAACTTCAAACAGAGGTCATCCTCCACCTCCCTTCCCGTGGCAGCTTTTGGATGGTTCCAAGATTCTGCCAACCCCACTTACGCTTGTCACCGGACACCCTTGGATCTAGAATCTGGCCTGGATCAGGAGGAGTTTATTTTAAGTCCCCGTGGATTTCCTTTTTACCCTCCCTCCCTTTTTTTTTTTTCATGTAGATCTTCGTGTGGTTCCCCCCCCCCCTTCCTTAAACTGATAAATCAATTTGCTCTTAGAATCCTGGAATGTCTTTTTTAAGTACACTACGCATATAAGTGGGATGAGGATGGGACAGCCATCCTTTATTCCTAAGAGAGGAAGGGACTCTGGCTTTTAAGCCCAGTATTTCAGAACTACTAATACTGACATCAGCACAAACACATGGGTGTTCCACACCCATGAGGAAGCGCAGAGCTCGGCTGGGTCAGGGACCGGACTTGCTAAGGGGCGCGATTACAGTGGGGCTTTCCAGGAAATATACACCTACAACACGATCTCTTTACTGGTGTCAATCAAGTGTAAACACAGATCATCAGGATGACAGGAACGATTTATAGCACATGAAAAAAAAACAGTAGACTATGAAAAATTGAATATTAATTAAAATTGCAGGGATGCAAGACATTGTTTTCCTCATTTTTTGAAAGATTTTTCTAGAAGACCCTCAACCTTATTTCCCAGCTCTGTGCCTCAAAGGAGACACAGTGACTGAACCGCAGGTACCTCGACTGTCCAAGGCCACAAGTGCCCACTCCCACCCTTCAAAGTGGGCATAGAATTGCATTTTTATATGAGATAACGCACGCGAAGGGCCTTGATTCTAACCCGAGGCCGGGGTCAAGGTGGCGCCTCTCGGTGTGGTGCGCCAGCGGACTGGCCCCAGGTGGTCCCCGCACCATCTGGAGAAGGTACGCTCCTCACAGGTGTCTAGGCCTCCAGGCGGCTTACAGTCCACATCTAATCTACCAAGTCCCACAGACCTGAGCTGCGTGCACTGCTCGCCCAAACGGGGACGAGAGTGGACATGTTTTGTCTATCCCTGTGACAGCACCGCACACAAAGGGGGTGCAGGAATCCTGCCAGCTTAGACCTGAAAAGGAACTCAAAGGCTCCAGTTCCACTCCCTCCTCTCTGAGGTGCGGAAATGAAGTCCCGAGAGGCAAGTGACTCATCCAGGGCCACCTCTAGTTCTTGGTGTCCCTGGGACTCCAGCCCAGGTCTTCCCCCGCTGAGTCCAGTCCTCTTCCACCACATCCTGCCAAGATGAAGTATGTGAAATTGCTCTGACATCTGACATTCAACCATGGGTGTGTGTGTGTGTGTGTGTGTGTACACATATATACAATGCTTTCTCCTTTCCTGTTAATCTATGTGAGGCCCCAACTCCCGTGCATTAGGTTCTCCAGAGGCAAGAATATTTACAATTATTGGGGACTTACTAGGTTGCCTTACACTGTCAGAAGCTGAATAGTTCCACAGTGGTTGTTGGCTCAGGGAGAGCACTGGCGCCTCAGAACAAGAGGGGCCAACGGTGCAGCCCCCGCCTGAGGCTGAGGCCTGGCACGAGCTCACACTCAAAGGCTGAAGAACATGGAGTGAGACATCCTTGGGCCATAACACGGCAAAACACCTCCCCCTCCAAAAAGCATGGAGCATGCCTGCACATGCGCGCGCCTCCCCCTGCTTGCGTTTTGTCTTATCTGGGCCAATAGGATGGGTCTATCTACCTTCAGAGCGGGTCTTCTCCTCTCTGTTTGCTGAGCCTTATGCCAATCATCTCTGGCAACACCCTCACAGACATACCCAGAAGCGTGCTTCACCAGTTTCATGGGCGGCTCTCGATTCAGTCCTTTTGAAAACCAAGAGTAAGCGTCACAGTCCGTGCGATCCTGAAATGAGTGTATTTCTACTTTCCTACTCATTGCAAACTTCCACTAACACAACCTTACAGTATATTTTATTTAATCCTCAAGGTCTTGCTTTGAGATTTCTTTGGGTTTTATTTTAGGTCAAAAGCAGCATGTGGTGCCCCTCGACTCAAAGCATGTGAAAGAATCCAAGAGAACCTGTTGTCTTTATTTATTTATTTATTTATTTTTTTTTTTACATTGCTTCCACTGTGCTTGTATTGAAGAACTCCTTTTTAAGGAGAAAAAGGATACAGAAAACTTCTATTGTTATAAGTGGCAGTAACATGTTGGTTTCTATTCTCCCAAATGGAGAGCCAAGTATATCATCAAGACAGTCTGAGGACATGTCCAAAAAGAATATACCAAACACCTCTTTGTTATCAAATTAGAGCTAGAACCTGTCACCCACTGCTGCTCCACACACGCACTCACCAAGTGAGTACATACACCTCTCCCTCCACCGCCTGCCCGCATTGCCAAAGGCTAGAGAAGTGAACTTAGGGGCAGATTCCAGGAGCTAGTCCTGTAGCTTAGAAGGATACAACTAGGGAGATGACCACAGATAGCTCATTTCCTTATTATTCTTTAGTTTGCTTTCTTTTTTTCCTTCCTTCCTTTCTCTCTCTCTTTCTTTTTTCCTTCTTTTCCAAAATATGTGCTTGTACATAATTGCCTATTGTTACTCAAAAGTGAATGCATCTGAGCCAGAGACTTCCAGGAGCCTCATCTCCTTCCCAGCTTTGGGATGTGGGAGTTTGCACCCTGGAGCACTGAGAGGGAGGAGTCAGGCAGGCCCAGAGAGTAGTAGAAGAGAAGCAGATTGAGCAAACGCCTGGGAAAAGAGATTGCACAATCAACTGGAGTAATTTCCTTGATCAGAAATGAGATGTGGTATATTTTACCCAACAAGGTAAAGTTTTGAAATTGCTGCCAATAACTCCAGAAATATGGTAGACTGCCAGAGGAAGAAATTGAAGACCTAGCTGAGAGGCAATTTGGCTTTTTACTTAATTTGTAAATTCTTCTATCTCGAGTTACTTTCCCCAGAATTTATAGCTCTATTGAAAAACATAAGATCATTGTATTTGTAACCCGTAGACATGCCACGGAAGCTGTGCACGTCTATACACAATTCAGAGTAACAATTTTTTCACAATGAGGCACCATGAAGTCTTTTCAGAATGACTAGTTATAGATATTATTTGCAAACGCATGATGAGTAGGTGCTTATGCAACTCAAATACATTTGTGTGTGTGTGTGTGTGTGTGTGTGTGTGTGTGTGTGTGTGTGACTAAGGACTGAATCCAAACCCAGGGACATTCTACCTTCAAGCTAAACTCCCAGCTCTTTTTATTTTTTATTTTGAAACAGGGTCTCGCTAGGTCGCTGAGAGTCTTGCTAGGTTGCTGAGACTGTCCTTGAATCTTACATCTTCCTGTCTCAGCCTCTCAAGTACTGGGATTACAGACATGCACCACCACGCCCAGCTTCAGATACATTCTTAAGCTGTACTATGGTGGGAGCTTCAGAAACAAAATGCTCACGACAATAAAATTATTTGAAAATGTCATGGGGTATTGAAAAACATGAGTAAATATAATGTTAGGTTTTTATTTTCATTATTAAGTGCTTACAATCAAGTCTCCTATTCAACTAATTTTTGTTTATTTAAATGAATGATGCTCCAGAGAAGCTGCCTTGACCACTCAGTGGAGTTCCCCAACAGCTGAGGTCCCCCCCATGCTGGAGGGCAGGTCCAGTATCAATGGAGGAGGTTTAGAAAGCCTGAGGCTAGCAGGCAGGCACCCTGGTGCAGCCGAGCATTTCAGAGAAGAGAGTGCAAGCTAGCAGCCTGTCACAACGCATCCTACACGCAGCGCGTAGCCCAGCTGCAGCCTAAGCTCTAGAAGTTCCAACAAACTCTTGAGTTTATGTTTTTTCCAGGCTAGTGGTTGAGGTCAGTAACTCACCTATGGGGCCTGACAAAGCTTATATAACTTTCCCAAGGGGAGAGGTGTTTGCACCAAGTCCTCATAGGTGAGATCTGATAAGATGTGCCCTCTCTAAAGGAGGGAGGGGACACGTTCCCACATAAGCATCGTGGAACAAACCAAGCGTTTGGAATCCATTCAAGGCTGATTGTGAAGGAGGCTGTACGCAGACGTCCTGGCTTCTTCCTAGAGGAGGATTCAGCCATATCAAATTCTCCAAACAGAAAGGGAGTTAGAAGTCCAGTGAAGAGCAGAAAATAAAAATATGTTAGGTCAAGGGTCATAATGAAGACTTTTGCAGGAGCAAAGGCCTGAAAAAGCCCTTCTTAAATGCTGATGGACAGGCAAAGAATGAAGGCGCAGGAAGGGACAAGAGCCCAGGTAGGCAGTTGGTCACGACAGGATGTTGATTAGTTCTAAAGTGACATATTTATTTTCTACTCACTTGTCTCTCTGCCTGAAATACTCTTCCCCCTCATCTCTAATGAAATATCTCCCCTTTAGAAAAGCCTTGCTACTCACTCTGTGCAAGAGTCTCTCCGATTCTCTCAAGGACTCGTTATCTACCATCCGGACTATTTCTCTTCATCACTTAACACTAGTACCACATTACACGTTATTTGCTTATTTACCCTTAATGTAGGATAAAAGAAATAATTAGACAGGAAGGAGACAAATGGGAAAGAAAAATACAGATATCACTTTAATATAAACACCTAAAACTGAAGCACAGCAGGCTCCATTCCACCTTTGGAAGTTCCTTAGGTCCTGCCCCCACCTAAGAGCCAAGACAAAGGACACTGGAAATTTACAGCCAAGGGCAGACCCATCTTGAAACCTGAGAAAGAGGAAGGACTCAATTTGGACCACCTACTCAATTTGCGCCCACCAATACCTGAAGAAGAAGGAGGTCTTCTTCTGTGCCCAGCCCTCTTAAAAGCCTATAAAGAAGTTAACCACGCCTCTCTCTCTTGGGACCTGGGAAGCGCATCTGGACAGGAAGATGTCAGCTCACCTGTTTTTCTCCCCTTTCCCTTATTTTTCCTAAATAAATTCCTACTTTTTGTTCCTAAATGGCACGTGTTAAAATTCTTTTCATCACGGATGCCAAGGACCCACGTGTGGGACCGGGTTATCCCACAACACCCTCACTGGGAAGCAAGCTTCATGAGAAGGAATTTTGTTGCTTTTATTGCTTGATTTTCAATGCTAAGAAGAGCCAACAGCACAGTAAGTAGTTACAAAATAGTTGGATAGATGACTTACTTGATCAATTGTTAATTTTCACCAATTTATCCTTCAGACACCTGGAATATAACTTAGATCTTTGAGGGAATTCTAGAGTTCATGAACACACTTTATTACTATCATTATTAAACCAAGAAAAAAAAAAAGGACCCTTGGAATGTTTTCAGATTATCAGGATTGCTCTTTTTGTGGCAAATGAATATAAGTATTTTGACAATCGGAAACTCTTTTGCTTTTCGTTAGATGTTTTCTATGCATGACTTGAAAACTTAGATAAAGCATAGGAAATATATTCAGTAATCACCTCTCCAACACTGTACTTTTCATGGACCACAGGTTGAGATTAAAGTTTTCTTTCTTTTCTTCAAGAGTGATGATTATATCAACTAAAGCATTTGCTTAATATCACTAGGGAAATGTTTAACTTATTCATTACTCTGGAAACCTGTGACCAACTTCTGTGCATAATCAGATGTCTTTGCTTAAAATAGTTTCAGGAGTCCATAGGTGGGCTGAAGGGTTTCTATAAATCTCTTAGAGTTGCATATAAAGTTGATAAATGTGTATTTGGGGAGAGAGATTTACTACTATGTGCCCAAAGAAATCTGTAAACCTAGAAAGTTTCAGACTATTCTAGTGTATAAATGACCACTTGCAACTAAGCAGAGGGCAAAATGTTTAGAGCCAAATGCTAATCAGAAAGTCTTATGGTGCTTATAATACCTAACTGATTGGCCTTAGGAATTTCAAAGTCCTTTGCATAGGATACGATTAGTAGAATTATTTGGTGATAGAAAACAAAAGCGTTCAATAGGAATCCTAACGCATGAATTGTGGAAGAAGAAAGGTGTATTCACTACTGTGGACTTTGAATAAGAAATTATTCCATCTGTTTAGTTGATGGGGCCAAAGTTTGAAAACTGCTCATAAAGTAACTTTCTAAAGCGCTTATTTGATTTTAAAAATTAGTATCTTCGGATTACCCCAAGACGCATGTCTTTACTCATCCTAGGTCTGCGCCACAGATTACAATTCTTTCAGATGATAACTTCTCAATAAAATAATATTCTAAGAATTTTAATTTTGCTCATATAACATGCCATACTGAGAGGTATTCCAGAAATGCAAACAACCTGCCGCTTTTCAGTAACTGATCTGGTGATGCATAAAATGAGATACATCTTTAAAACATATTTGAGAAGGAAACAACTTGTGTTGGAAAACAGGCAAAAAAGGCATGAGGGATACTTGTCCCCATTCCATTTTGGAATGGTTTTCCATGCCCTAGCTCATTTGCAACGGGGAGTTGCAAATGGCCAAGAACAGGCCAGGTACTTGTCTGTGTGTGGACTCTGCTTCCTGCATAGTCTGCCTGTTGGGGTGAGTCCTCAGCTCAGGAACTCGGGATCTGCAGGGTCCTTGGCTAACATGACGGAAAAGAATTTCAGCATGCGACAGAGACATGGACAGAGGTTTATTGGGGGAAAGGGAAGAAATACACATTCAAGAGAGAATGTGGGCCACCTCAAGATAAGGAACGGCATTTTGGGGAGTTCAGGGCTGTCTTCTTATAGGGACCTTCATGAGGGCTGGGTAGAGGAGGTGTGTGAGGATGATCTCAGTCCAGTAGTCCCCTAGGCAGTTTATGGTGGTCTGGTAGTCTGGTCGGCTCTAGGGTGGATGATCTCAGTTTGGTAGTACCAAGGCACTTCCTGATGGTCTAGTGGTCTAGTCAACCTTAGGATCCTCAGGCTGATTGGGGTCTTCATTAGCTGATTGACAGAGAAGCTTGGAGAGTGTCCTAAATTATAGGTTTTTCAAAATATCATACCTGTCTTGCTATCAACGCACAGGGCAATTATACTTCCTTTTAGTTAACTCTAAGATCACCGGCTTTACAGATTTCCCAAGAATTTGGGAGAGTCAGGCCTGGGAAAGAGAACTGGTTTGTGGAATAGAGGCTGAAGCACTTCAGCTCCAGGTTTTTCAAAGTTATATTTTACTTTCCCTTCCTGTCTGTCTCCTTTCTACCTACTTATTTCTTCTATCCTACATCATTCCTACTTCTCCCTCTATGTTAGAATGGCGCCTCCCTCTGCCCCACAGAGCAAAGTCTACCCATCTCTCCCAGTTCAGCCTCAGCCCCACAGGAAATCTTACCTCGAGCCCACTTTACTGCATTCATTTCTATTCACCGTAGTCACATCGGCCACTTGTTGTCACTTAACTACATGCCTGTTCTGGTTGGGCTGAAGACTTTTAAAGGACAGTGCCCACGATAGTGAGATACCACTTATAGATATTACCTCTACTATACAGAATGGCTTTTATTTAAAGATAGCACCAGAGCCGGGCGTGGTGGCGCACGCTTGTAATCCCAGCATTCGGGAGGCTGAGACCAGAGGATCCGGGTTCTCGGCCAGCCTCAGCTACCTAGTGAGGCACTCTGGTGTAGCTCGGAGGTAGAATGCCCCTGAGTTCAATCCCCAGTACCGCAAAAAAAATAAATAAATAAATAAAAAATAAAGATAGCACCACAAGGACACGAACTTTCTCAACTTTGATTCATTGACTCAGTGGAAACTAGCATTTGCAAAGGTGGGTCCTACGGGATTCAAGCACTACATTCTAAGCCAGTCTCAGGATCAAATCATATTGTCTTTGACACAAGTTCACATTTAATTCAAATGTAATAATGTCTTTACCACAGTATAAGGAGTGGGTATTTAAGATCAGTCTGTAGGATATGACCAGTACATCAGGAGGCCATTAATCTCTGGTTTGGGTTGCTTTAGAGAGAGAGAAAACACTTTCCTAAAAAGGCTTCCTTCTGTTCTATCACTACTTAGTCATTTTGACTTTCTGTAGTTTTTTGTTTGCTTTTCTGTACTCTACTAATGCATTTACTTCCTGCATTTTAGCCACGAGTACCTTTAGGCCAAAGCCTTATCAGGTTTCTTAGAGATTCGCATCCCAATTTCTGAGGTTAATTTTATTTAGCCATATTAATGACTATATCCTAAAAACATATGTAGATGAACTTTACCATGTGATTCCTCTAGAAGCAGAAAGAATCTGCCCAGTCTCTCCCTCTCCCTCCTAACATGTTTAGTGTAAAGTACCATCCTGTGTGTGTGTGCGTGTGTGTGTCCTGGGGATTGAACTCAGGGGCATTCTACCTCTGAGCTACACCTGAGCCCTTTTTATTATTATTATTTTATTGTTATTATTATTATGATTATTTTAATAGAGTCTCACTAAGATACCTGCCAGGGCGGTTACACCTGTAATCCCAATACTTGGAAGTCTGAGACAAGAGGGTCACAGGTTCAAGGTCAGCCTCAGCAACTTAGGGATACCCTTTCTTTCTTTCTGTTTCTTTTCTTTTCTTTTTTTGTTGTTGTTGTAGTGGTGGTGGTACTGGGGGTTGAACCCAGGGGCATTCTACCTCTGAGCTACACCCTCAGCACTATTTTATTCTTTATTTTCAAACAGCGTCTTCACTAAGTAGCTGAGGCTGGCCATGAACCCGTGATCCTCCTGTCTCAGCCTCCCAAGTACTGGGATTACAAGGGTGTGCCACCACACCCGGCTTAGAGATCCTGTTTCAAAGTAAAAAATAAAACAAAATAAAAACGGCTGGAGATGTAACTTGGAGGTAGAGCATACCTCAGTTCAATCCCCAGTACATAAGGAAGAAAGAAGGAAAAAAAGAGAAAGGAAGGAAGGAAGGGAGGAAAGGAGGAAGGGAAGAAGGGAGAAAGAAAGGAAAAAGAAATGAGACACCTGATTTCCTGCCCATTAAGCAGGGACAATAGGACTTAGGATGGTCCTCATGACATTCTCTAGATAAAAAAATAACTTTCTCCCCACCTCCAACAAAACAAAACAAAAAGAAAGCATGTGCTTTGAAATGCCTGGCTTCATAACCAAAATGTATACCCTGATCATTAATTTCTTCCATCAAATACTTCACTAATGTCCCTGTGCCCCTGTCAATTACAGGAGGAAATAAACTAACAAACCAGCCTTTCCGTCTAAACTGGGCCTGGATTTCCTTGGAGAAAGAGTACTACATTGTGGATGAAGACTGCGTGTTCCTAGAAGTGACCCTCATACGCAGAGGATACCTTGAAGGAGCATCCTTCATCAGTAAGTAACTTGGGACTGGTTGTTGGAAAAAGAAGCTGACCTGCAGCCTTAAATGTAATTATAAGAGAATAGATTGAAAAAATCAAAAATTTTGGGGGGGTTTTAGGGGGACCCCTAAAATAGGAAAATTGTGTGCAGTTTTTGCTTCGCAGGAGCTATAGGCTTAAATATAGACAGATTTTTTTCCTCCATTTTCCTTGTATTCTTTTTTTTTTTTTTTTTGCGGTACTGGGGATTGAACTCAGGGACATTCTACCTCCGAGCTATACTCCCAGCCCTATTTTTTATTCTTTGTTTTGAAACAGGGTCTCACTAAGTTGCAGAGTGCCTCACTAGGTAGCTGAGGTTGGCTGAGAACCCGGATCCTCTAGTCTCAGCCTCCCAAATGCTGGGATTACAAGTGTGTGCCACCATGCCAGGCTGATATTCTTTCTTTTATAGCTCAGAAGGACTCTAGGAAAATTAAGACCTTGCCTAGCCATCTTACAACCCACAAGTCCCTCAATTTCTTTTAAAATTGTCTTTCAGTATATAATTCATTATAACACTTAGCTCTAGCCATTTCTTCTGAAGAATTATACAGTATACATTATTATTTTTAGTTCTATTTCTTATGATTATATATAATTGTTTTAACTTGAATATTAGATTGCAAATATCTTTTTTTTTTTTTTTCGGTACTGGGGATTGAACTCAGGGGCATTTTACCTCCGAGCTATACCCCCAGCCCTATTTTTTATTCTTTATTTTGAAACAGGGTCTCACTAAGTTGCAGAGGGCCTCACTAGGTAGCTGAGGCTGGCCATGAACCCGGACCCTCCGATCTCAGCCTCCCAAGTACTGGGATTACAAGTGTGCACCACCATGCCCGGCTTGCAAATATCTTGAGGACATGTTCAGTATCAAATCTTTCTGTTTTATTTTTGTTGTTATAGTTTGTTTTTTGGAGGGGGTTGGTACTAGGGATTGAACCCAGGGGCATTCTACCTCAGAGTTATACCCTTCAGCATTTTTTTTTTTTTTTAAATTTTGAAACAGAGTCTCACTAAGTTGCTGAGGCTGACCTCAAACCTGCAATCCTCCTGCCTCAGCCTCCCAAGTACTAGGATTATAGGCGTGTGCCACCGCCCCTAGCCCTTTCTATGTTTTACAAGGACCTAATGCAGAAATACATCTCCTTATCTCCACATCTCCACATATATGTAATGCCTACATAAACATCTTATTGTCATCATTAATAATTAACAATTGTCCTAATAATGTATTACATATTCATAACATCTTTCCCTGCCCAAAGTTGCAGAGATCATTTTGCCTTAGAGGAGACAGATAGACAGGAGTGTTTTATCTTTATTCTACAAATGAGCATTCTGAGCCTCCACAGCAATCTGGACTCTACTCAGCGTCCAGCCAACAACACAAAGCTATTAGAGAGAAGGCAGGAAGGAAACAGGCTAGAAAGAAACATAGACAATCAAGAAAAAGCATGCTTTCCCAGTGTCTCCTCTGCAGGCCTGAGGCTCGTAGAGGACAGAAGTCAGCCAGAGCCTCAGTCTCCGCCCAGGTTACTTCACCAATACATTGTGGAACTTGCGGTCAAGACCTGCAGCGGAGATGCCCCTTTTTCTTGTAGGGTTCCACCTCCAGTTATCACCAGGTCTTTTGTGAATTTGGGTTAATATGCCAGGAAGTATCTTAACATCCTGGCTCAGCAAATGAAAAGTCTGTCTGCCCAGAACAGACTTTGAGTGTTTGCAAACTAATGAAAGCCCTCAGAAGACCTCCCCGCCTGTCTACACCAGCTCCTCCACCACAGCCAGTCCCCTGGCCCTGCCCGTGGCTCTTTGCAGTTCTTCCTTCCCCAGGGATGTTGGATCAGTCTACATGTCTGCTGTCTGTCTTCTCCAGTAGATTTCAGACTTCATGTAATCAGGATACAGCTTGGATTGTGCGCAACCTCAATAACACAGGGTGTATGGTAGTCACCGAGGACGACGGTCAGCCCTTCTCTTCTGTACAATACTGCCTAAAACCACAGCCACACCACAGAAGTGAACCCCAAAGCATGTACTCACATGCTCCAGTGTCCTCCCAATGCCCCCTCCCACCCCAGGTGCAGGCCAGTAGCCAAGCACAGGATCTTGAAGGAAAGAAGAAATGGAACTATTGGGTTTTGCTTCCTGTTTTGCCACTTATTCTTTTTTTTTTTTCAATGTTCCAAGAGCTTCGGTTTCCTTATGTGTCAGTAATCCGCCTCGAGATATGTTGTGGACACTACATGATCATCATTCTAAATAAACCTAGCCTGGTCCCTGGCATACAGCAGGCACTCAATACATGGTGATGACCATTATTATGCCATGGCATTGTCAAACAGAATGGAAGCTCATCTGCTTATCTCCCCATGCATAGAAAACTTGAGGGTAGCGATGGCCATACCTAATTCTGTGCGACCTCCTCAGCCCCTTGCATGAGCCAGAGCTCACCAAATATATAAGTACACAGCCACACGCCTGCTCCACTTCTATCAGTGTTGGCTGCTCTGTATACACGTCACTGAAGGCATCACTCACTCCCTCTTTGTCCTCCATTGCCAGCATGTGGCCTAATGAGGTTCCTCCTAAATACCAGACACGCTCTCTTGGTTATGAGACTATATGTATACAGACTTTCTGTAGCAATTTTGCAAAACAACACTTACTGTCCTGCCTTAGGTATTGTGTTCTTGCTTTACAACTTTGAGGGTCTTCTACAAGGTCTCAGGTTATTTGAGAATCAGGCAAAGGAATTTCACAGAGGCCATTGATCTCACTTATGGGGTCTTTCACCATAGCTAGCTCAGGATATTTGGTTTCACACATGCTTTAAACAAATGCAGACTCTAACTTTTATAATGAGATCAAAAACAGTGAGGCACTCTTGCTTCAATAGACACTCATTGAAATGTTAAAATAAAAAGCAGACAATAGCCGGGTGTGGTGGCACATGCTTGTAATCCCAGCATGTTGGGAGGCTGAGACTGGAGGACCCAGGTTCGCAGCCAGCCTCGGCTACCTAGTGAGGCCCTCCGCAACTTAGTGAGGCCCTGTTTCAAAAATAAAAAATAAAAAATAGGGCTGGGGGTGTAGTTCGGGGGTAGAATGCCCCTGGGTTCAATCCCCAGTACCGCAAAAAAAAAAAAAAAAAAGACAAACCAGGATCCTGCTTGAACACTTTTTGCTGAGAGAAAGATTTATTTAGTCTTGATGGGGTGGCACCTTTCTATCTAATATTGGAGAGAGAGAAAGAGAGAGAGAGAGAGAGAGAGAGAGAGAGAGAGAGAGAGAGAGAGAGAGAGAGAGGATATGAATGAATGAATGGAGTGTTACTAGGCACAGAACCCAGGGATGTTCTACCTCCAAGCTTCATCCCCAGTCTATTTTATTTTTTCTTTTGAAATAGGGTCTCACTATGTTACTGAGACTGGCTTCAAACCTGTAACCTTCCTGTCTTAGCCTCCTAAGTACTGATATTACAGGTATATGCCACTGTGCCTGGCTAATAGTGGATATTTTAAACATGTTGTTGTTCATCTCCTCAGTAACCCACTAATTTCTATTTCCTAATGGGGTGTAGCTCAGAGGTAGAATGTCCCTGGGTTCAACCCCCAGTATCGCAAATAATAATAATAATAATAATAATAATAATAATAATAATAATAATATTTTCGAGTACCTACTATGGGACAGGCTTTGTCCCAGGAATTCATCCCTTAATAAAACAACTGAAGACCCCTGCCTGCACAGATCTCAGTTCTAGCATTTTCTGTTTAGACTGTGAGCTTTCAAGGGGCCGGGGCAGTTTCTTGTCTCTAGATCCCCAGCACTTAGCACATCAGAGACCTGGGGTAAGTATATACTGAAATAAGTAAGCTAATCACTGTTCTCCATTCTCTTCTTTCTATCATTCCTTCCTGCTTTGCTCTCAATTCAGTTCACTTCTGCTTACTTACACCCTTTTAGCTGAGAAAGACCATGTATCAGTGTCCTTTGAAACCATTATAAGAATCGTTATCTGGTGTTACATGCCTGTAATTCCAGCAACTCAGGATGCTGAGGCAGGAGGATTATAAGTTAGAGGCCACCCTGGGGAACTTAGTGCAACCTTGTCTAAAAATAAAAAGAACTGGGGGTATAGCTTAGTGGTAGTACATTTGTCCAGCATGTGCAAGACCCTGGGCTCAATCTAGTAACACACACACACACACACACACACACACACACACACACACACACACAAAATCTAGGTATCTACTTTCATCAACAATGGAAAGTACTTTGAAAGAGAATATATTCCTTCTGTCCCTTGGCTTTATGTTAATAATTTCACAATTTTTATTCAGGCATTGGAACCAAAGATGAAACTGCAAAAAAAGGTAAAGATTATAAAGAAAAAGCCCCTCAAGGGGTACAATTCAACCCTGGACAAATGACAGCCACCTGGAAGGTGAGAATCCTACCTGACAATGAGTATGAGGCCTCAGAAACATTCCAGATTATTCTGTCAGAACGTGGCATGGCTGCACTGGAGTTTCCAGATATGGCAACAGTTGAAATCGTGGACCCTGGAGATGGTACGCGGCATTGCTTGGTGTGTTCTGTTGGTCAGTGCGGGTCCCTGGGTCTGTTTCCAGCATCCACACCTTCCTCAAGCTCTGTCAGCTACTGAACGAATTCACAATCATTTATGATTTAAATCACTTCGAGATGGTAATTTTTTTTTTAATTTGCTCTCAGGATTTTTGAAAAGGAATATAGGAAATTAAAATAGAGAGGCTCTTTACCAGAATTCTTTTTTTTTTTTGCAGTACTTAGGGGCATTCTACCTCCGAGCTACCTATTTTTTATTGTTTATTTTGAAACAGGGTCTCACTAAGTTGCGGAATGCCCCACTAGGTAGCTGAGGCTAGTCTCGAACCTGGATCCTCCGGTCTCAGCCTCCCAAATGCTGGGACCACGCCCAACAAAATTCTTTTAAATAATATGCAAGCCCTCCCTGCAAACTTCCTGCATACCATGTGGTGTGGAGCCACCCTACCCCAAGATGGCTAGCCCCCGGGCTCATCCTCGACCCATCCTTTCACAGTCTCCTGGGTCAGCTGGGGACTTAGACATCCATTGTCCTGGATGTGGCTGCTGACTACCTGCCAACCCCTTCATTTTAACAAAGTTGTTTTATAGTTGTACATTATGCTCTTGAATTTATCAGTTGACTTTATTCATTCAGCAAATATTCAGAGAAATTAAATATATAAAAATAACCCTAACCATCGTGATATTTGCTGTTGCTTTGAGGAAAATAGAAGATTATTCCCTAAAGGGGGCTTTCAATATTTATCTTTGAATTATAATGAGACATATTGATTATCATAGTGGTTGGGGAAAAAAAATGTGTATAGCTCCTGGAAGTACAGAATTTGCAACCAAGGAGTTGGCCTTGCATTCTGCAGGGCTCTGTGAAGAATCTGTTAGCATGTCCCATACCCAAACCATGTAAGCTGCCATTAGCATCATAGAATGTCCATGGTCACAGAGGGTGAGTCTTTCTGTGGTCAAATAAGCTTAAGAATCATTTTTTTTTTTCATGACTCTTTTGAAGCATCATAATTCACATGAGCCTCTTAAGGATTCTGAGAAATTATCCTATAAAGAAACATGTTTAACTCTGTTTAACCCATTTTTCCCAAATTGCACCATGGATATTTTGTTTGTTTTTGTTTTCCCCTCCAAAGAATATTCTTTCAATTTTCCAAGTTCTAATTTTACTTTAACACAATTTGAAAGACACCACTCTGTATGTTCCATGCTTTGGAACATATATAAAAGAAGTAGAAAACACGGCCCCCAGGTCAGTTTTGTTGACAATAATGCTTATATACATGAATCAGTTCTGAAGCCGAATGGAAGATACATGGAGACCTGTGAGGAAGTGGGGCGTCATCACAGTCCAAAGCAGTTCAGACTCAAGGCGGAGATGAAGTGTTTTGTTTTGGGTTTTTTTTTTTGTTTTTTTTTTTTAGTGGCACTGAGGATTGAAGCCAGGGCATTCTATTCTACCCCTGAACTACACCCCCAGCCTGATTTTATTTTTTATTTGGAAACAGGGTCTCACTGAGAATGAATGTCTCACTAAATTGCCAAGCTGGCTTTGAACCTGCGACCCTCCTGTCTCGGCCGGAGGCGGAGTTTGAAAAGTGGACTTGATCACTAGAGTGAATAGTGGCAGGCCTTCCAGATGGGCAAGACGCAGGATGTGGCCACACAACTCGGCCCTGCGACATCTGTTTTGTCACATGGCGTGATAGCTTTAACTTGCTTTTAGCTTCTTCCATGATCCCAACGATTTGAATTGAAAAGTATCGAGAGAGTAGACTGACTCAGGGGGTAAAATGGAGGAAACACAACCATCACTGGCCTTTCCCCCCTTGTACCTGAAGGCCAGTGTTTCCCTAAAAGTCAATACCAGTATTTGTTGAAACTAATTTAGGCAGGAACATAAAGAAGAAGAAAAAGAGCCAGGCGTGGTGATACAGCTTGTAATCCCAGTACTTGGGAGGCTGAGACTAGAGGAATAGGGTTCGTGGCCAGCCTCAGCTACTTAGTGAGGCCTTCCACAACTTAGTGAGACCGTGCTTCAAAATAAATAACAAAAAATTGAGCTGGAGGTGTAGCTCGAAGGTAGAATGCCCCTGGGTTCAATCCCCAGTACCACCAAAAAAAAAAAAAAAAAAGTAACTTTTTATGACGGAATAATTTAACACTGATTTCCAGATTAGTAAGAGTTCCACGAGAGGAAAGAATGGTCTCTTACAATATGTTTTCTTCTTGCCTGCTTTGCCAAGAGGAAGTATCTTTCTATGGATCTGATGTGAGGAGAACAGCTGAGGCAATTAAATGTGGCTCGCACTAGATAGCTACTTCAGTTCTCTGCTTGATATTCTGGGTAGTAACATGCTCTAAGTTCTTATTTATTTATTTTTTTTAACAAACACATATATTTTAATTACATAGTGCATGCTTAATGAAAGTCTTGGAAAAATGTTAAAAATCTCAAAGAAGAGCTGGGTATGGTGGTACATGCCTGAAATCCAAGTACTTGGAGGATCGCAGGTTCAGGCCAGCCTCAGCAAGTAGAGAGACTCTCAGCAACCCAGTGAGACCGTTTCAAAATAATAATAAAAATAGGGGTTGGGGTGTCGCTCGGAAGTAGAATGTCCTGGATTCAATCCCTAGTAACACACACACACACACACACACACACACACACACACACAATGCAAAAGAAAAAAAGCACATATAATTCCATCAGTAAGACATGACCACTATTCGTATTGATGTTTCAGTAAATGTTGTAAAATGTTATAATGATGTGTAGGTGTTTGTGTAACACCTATTCACATGCACACACACATATATGATTCAGTAGATAAATTGAGGACAGGATCTGTAACTTGTTTTTCTCAGCTTATTAAGGGGCCAATGCAGTGTCTTACACATGAGGTCGTCTGCTCAATAAATGTTGGATAAATTATTTATAGAATGAAGCAAGAAAACATTTTCTTCATTAGTGAATTAGACTATTTGATCATTAAAAACATTTTAAATTTTTAAATGAACAGTATAAGTAAAGCAAAGGCAGAAATATTAGATCTCTATTTAAAAGACCCAAAATTTTACCACGTGTGTGCCTGTGTGTGTGTGTGTGTGTATGTGTGTGTGTTTAGAGAGAGAGAGAATTATTTTTCTTTTCATTTTAATGCTCAGTATCTTTTTTAAGTTGTGTGTGTGTGTGTGTGTGTGTGTGTGGTACTAGGGATTGAACCTAGGGGCATTCTCCCTCTGAGCTACACCCCCAGGCCTATTTTTTATTCTTTATTTTGAAATAGAGCCTCACTAAGTTATGGAGGACCTCACAAGTTGCTGAGGCTGGCTAGGAACCTGAGATCCTCCTGTCTCAGCCTCCTATGTACCGGAATTACAAGCGTGTGCCACCACACCAGGCTTAGTATCTTTTTTAACCTTTAAAAAGGTATCTCTTAAACACAATTCCATTGCTTTTCCAGTACCACTTAATAATAAATAAATAGATAACATTCATGATATTTAATACAGTTAATCACATTGAAAAAATGTAAGGGTCAGAGCTATGAACATTTCTGCTTAGGTATGCTAAAATATCACCCATCAAATCTGAATCTTGCTGAAATGTTTTTTGCCATTTTTTCTAGAATCAACAGTTTATATTCCGGAGGCAGAATATACAGTGGAGGAGGACGTTGGGGAGCTTTTGATCCCTGTGAGACGGTCTGGAGACGCACGCCGGGAACTAACGGTCATTTGCTCAACACACCGAGGTGCGAGCGAGGCTTGGTGGTGCCGGTGCTGGGGAGTGTGGGTGGCCAGGGACGCAGAGGGCGAGGCCAGTCTCGGGTCTTCCGTGGTCCCTACGCCGCTGCCTGCCTCCTCTGCTCACCCTGCAGGTGCCCCGCCTGCTCTGAGCTGCTCTCCTCCACCAGAGAGAAACTTTTACTCAAAATGAGAAGGAAAACATCTCTTCTGACTACCTCACAAAATTCTATAGGCATCAGTCAAATGAGACATTATGTGTAAAAACAGTTTATGTATGCTGTAAAAAATATAAATAAGGCTTTTTTTTTTTACGAGACTGGGAATGGAACCCAGGGGCATTCTACACCCCGGTTTAATTTTGAAACAGTGTCTCTCTAAGTTGCAGAGGGTCTCACTAAGGTGTCGAGGCTGGCCTTGAACCTGCGATCCTCCTGTCTCCGCTTCCCATGCTCCCATGTACTGGGATTACAAGTGTGTGCCACCACGCCAGGCTACATTCTTTTTTTTTTTTTTTTTTTTTTTTGGTACTCGGGATTGAACCCAGAAGCATTCCCCAATACACCCCCAGCCCTATTTTTTATTCTTTACATTCTTATTTTTAATAGTTTGCATTGCCTCTTCTCCTCCCATCCCTCTCACACTACAAATGGCCCCCAACCTTGACACCAGGTGTCCTCGTCTCCCCAAACGAGGTCCTGTTCTTTCTGATCTTCCCACCTCTCTACGAAATGTAGCTGTCCCATATCCCACCTCTTAAGGCATATTCACTAACTTATTAGTAACTGTGCAGTAACCAAAAATTGTGGAAATAAATGAGGACTGCCCAAATGAGAACAAGAAAGGTGTTCACTCAGAGCCTGTACTGCTCTCGGGAACCCTCCCACTGTCTGATTCTCCAAGCACATCTCCTCTCCCTTTCCACGGCAGCCCTGTGAGGTGCCTGTGCCGAGGCGGGGCTCCCCCTGCAGGACCGGAGGCCCAACTGCTCCAGGGGGGACACCAGCTTCTCTACCGGAGCCCCTTCTCTAGCTGATGGGCTTGGATTTTTAAACGTTGTTGGGGGCAGGGGACTGTTTGTTTAGGGGAACGTTGTTTTTTTTATTTTTGTTGTTGGCCCTTGATGATTTTTCTTGCTTCTTGTGATCACAAAAAAGCCAGAATAATGATGATTCCTAGTTGTTTTGTAGTGTGAGCACATCCCGGAGGACCAGAGGACCAAATGCCAGGAGCAGAGTCCCTGAGCCTCCTCTCAACAGAGCCTGGCCCTCGGCCTTGTCCTCCCCTCCCCACCCCCGTTTCCAACCATTTGCTCCCCCTCCTTCCTTCCCGTCATGGATCCTCCTCCAGGGTTGGCTTCCGCCAGGCATGGTGGCGCATGCTTGTAATCCCAGTACTTGGGAGGCTGAGATAGGAGGATCACAGGTTCTCAGCTAGCCTCAACTACTTATTCCAGCCCTCTGCAACTTAGTGAGATGCTGTTTCAGAGTGAAGAATAAAAAATAGAGCTGGGGGTGTAGCTCAGAGGTAGAACGCACCCTGGGTTCAATTTCCAGTTCTGAAAAAAAAAAAAAAAAAAAAAAAGGAGAAATGTCTCTTTAACTCCTGGAGATTCTTAACTTGTTAGTGACACGTGACACAATAGAATTTGTTTTTGTTTTTTGGTTCTAGGGATTGAACCCAGGGGCATTCTGCCTCTGAGATATATACCTAGCCCTATTTTATTTAATTCCTTCTGAAACAGAGTCTCACTAAGTTTCTGAGACTGTCCTCAAACCTGCAATCCTCCTGTCTCGGCCTCCCAAGTACTAAGATTACAGGCATGCACCATTGTAATTGGCAGAATTTTTTCTTTTGTTTTTTTCCTTAAATAAATGCCAGTATTCTGTGCTCTTAATATCTCACATAACTGGATCCAATGACTTCCAAAGTAAATTTCCTAGAATCCTAGGAGGGTGGATCCATATATTGAGAAAGAGACAATACAGATAGTTATATTTAATAAAGACAGTATATTCAATAAAGTTAGTATTAGCTACTAACTCTGCGAGCCTAGCATCTATGCGTTTGGGGCATTCATCCTGAGCTGCTAAGCATGCCGTTCCCGGCTGCGGTCTTTCTTCAAAGTGCCCTCCATGTCAATGTTGTGTGCACTTCATGACCAGGCAAGTGTGCAGACCTTCTTGAACACCTGGTTCTCTATAAAGGCATTCTGAGCCCCGCATGGTGGCACACGCCTGTAATCCCTGTACTTCAGAGGCTGAGCAGAAGAATTGCAGGTTCAAGGACAGCCTCAGCAAATAGTGAAACTCATCAACCTAGCAAGACCTTCTTTCAAAATAAGAAATAAAATTGGGCTAGGGGTGTAGCTGGAAGGTAGAATGCCTCTGGGTTCAATCCCCAATACCATAAAAATAATAAATAAGTAAATAAATAAATGTATTCTGAATGTTGCTTGTTTTTTTTTAATCTGGTGGTTGTAAGACTTAAGCCGTCTTTTGCTTTTCATGTGTGTGTCCTGGAGCACAGGTGTTCCTGGATGAGATGAACCTCATCTCATCCCACGAGCCTTTCTGTTCGCCCCGCATGTGTCCCCACTCCCCCTGGCTGGGGAGAGCCTGTGACAGTGCTTGTCTCACACCCCAAGACCCAGCCTCCCCGGGGACTAGCTCAGAGAGCTCTCTCAGGCATAGATTTTCCCAGGGTGGAGCAATGTCAGAAGTTTAGAAGCCCGGACCTGCACTGAAACACAGCCAGCCTGCCCACCTAGCGAGGGTTTCCTCCCGCCCCTCCACTGTTAGAATTTCCCCCCTCTGCCCCAGTAAATGTGTTTTATTTTCATCAGCTCCCACTTGAAACTTTTTGTATGTTCCCAGAATAACAAAATAATCAATGTGCGACTTCCTGATAATTCTACCAATTGCCTTTTTGAAGAGTTGTCCTGAAACATCTCATAAGTCAGCGCCCTTCTGAGCAGTCTCTGAAATCAGTTTGGAGATTACTATAGGTTTTTAGCCAGCTCTAGCTACACATGCAACACAGTCATAGACATCAACTTTCATCTATGTTTATGTTTTATTTACTTGTGCTTAAAAGATAGTGGAACCAGTCATGGTGATGCATGCCTGTAATCCCAGTACTTGAGAGGCTAAAACAGGAGGATCACAGATTTGAGACCAGCCTCCGCAACTTAGCAAGACTCTCAGCAACCTAGCAAGTCCCTGTTTCAAAAACATAATAATAATAATAATAATAATAATAATAATAATAATAAAAAAGAGCTGGGGATATAGCTCAAAGGTAGAATGCCCCGGGGTTCAATCCCCAGTACCACAAAAAACTAAAAAAGATGATGGACACTGGTGCATATCTGTGTATACCACAGCTATGAGCAAAAAAAGGCCCTTATAAGACCCCAGCATCCCATCCGGTGGTTATGTGATTATAAGTACTTGTCAAAACTCACCCAACTGTGCATTCCACATTGGTGAATCTTAATATAAGTACCTTACTGTAATAAAATTTGTTTTGTTTTGTTTTGTTTTACGGTACTGGGGATTGGACCCAGAGGCATGCTACCTTCATGCTACACCCCTAGCCTGTTTTTATTTATTTTGAAACATGATCTCGCTAGGTTGATGAGAGTCTCACTACTTGCTGAGGCTGTCCTCGAACCTGTGATCCTCCTATCTCAGCCCTCCAAGTACTGGGATTACAAGCATGCACCACCACGCCTGGCTACTATAATAAAATTTAAAGTACAGGGAATCTAAACTGCAACCCCCGATCAATCCTGCATCCCCAACCAACAGGTCACTTTGTTGCTGCATTATGGTCTTATACGAGGAACTCTAGTCAGAGTGTAAAAATCAGACGATATGATCCTGCAGGAAAACTTCTCTACCATCCTGATGCTATGGATTTTCTAGTTTTAGTTTCTCTGCCCCTCAGTTTTCCAGCCCTTGAGTCCCAGGATCCTCTAGCTCATTTAGCCCCTAATATAAACAAACCATATTCAACATATCCTATTTAAAGACCACTAATTCTGAATCTTGCCAAAATACCAGAGTTTATTCTGAAAGCCTTCTAATTACAGTGTGTGTGTATGTGTGTGTGTGTGTGTGTGTGTGTGTGTGTGTGTGTGTGTGTGTGTTTTACTGGGACTTGAACCCAGAGGCATTCTACCTTTGAGCTATACCCCCCAGATCACTTTTATCTCTTATTTGGAAACAGGGTCTCACTAGGTTGCTGAGAGCCTCACTGAGTTGCTGAGGCTGTCCTCAAACCTGCAATGCTCCTGTCTCAGCCTCCCAAGAACTAGGATTACAAGCATGCACCATCACACCCGGATCTAATTACAATATTAAAATCTGTGACTGGAAGAGATGTGTGCCTTATAATTCAGATAGCTTTCTCCAAAAACAATTTGAGAAACCAATAGGAGATCTGTGCCCGGAATTCCGTTTTTTCTCATCCTCCCTGTGTCTTCTGGAATCCCTGTAGGTTCGGCCACAGGCACGATTCCCAACATGCTCTTCTCTTCCTCCGACTACGTCTCACGACCCGAAGACTACACCAGCGTCCTCCACTTTGACAGGGATGAGACCGAGAAGACCTGCCGGGTCCTCATCATCGACGACTCCCTTTATGAAGAGGAGGAATCCTTCAGTGTTTCGCTGAGCCTGCCCAGGGGGGGGCGACTGGGAGCCAAGGTCCCCTCCGCCAGGGTAGTTATCCTGGCCGACTGCAAGGATGGTAAGTCCCTTTCCTGTTCCCCTACTTGTGACAGTAGCTGCCTTCTGCTCTCCCTTTCCTTCAACCATTAAAAACAAATTTAGCAGGCAGGCATGGTGACTAAGACCGGAGGATCTCGGTTCGAGGCCAGCCTCAGCTACTTAGTGAGGCCCTCCGCAAAGTGAAACCCCATTTCAAAATAAAGAATAAAAAATAGGCCTGGGGGTGTAGCTTGGAGGTAGAATGAGAATGCCCCTGGGTTCAATCCCTAGTACTGCAAAAAACAAACAACAAAAAAAATTAACTTTAATTCGCTTTTAAGGGAGTAGCTGATATTCTTTCTCCAAAAGCTGTGCATAGCTTTTCAAATACATAGATATTGCCAATACCTAGGGCAAAATAGCAATGCAGAAAGATTAAATATTTCTGAATGACTTTATTAAGGAGGAGGAGGAGGGTTGGTGTGGTGGTACACACCTGTAATCCCAGTACTTGGGAGGCTGAGATAAGAGGATCACAAGTTCAAAGCCAGCCTCAGTAACATAGCAAGGTCCCTCATCAACTTACGGAGACCTTGTTTGAAAATAAATAAATAAATAAATAAATAAATAAATAAATAAATAAATAAATAAGCCAGGCCTAGTGGCACGTATTTGTAATCCCAGTACTTGGGAGGCTAAGAAAAGAAGATCGCAGGTTCGAGGCCAGCCTCAACAACTTAGTGAGGCCCTCTGCAACTTAGTGAAAACTGTCTTAAAATTAAAAAAAATAATAAAATAAAATTTGGCTGGGGGTACAACTCAGAAGCACAATGTCCCTGGGTTTAATCTCCAGTATTAAAGAGAGAGAAAGGAGGAGAAGGAGGAGGAGGAGGAGGAGGAGGAGGAGGAAAGAAAGAGAAGGAGGAAGGGAAGGAGAAAGGGAGGAAGGAAAGGAAGG
>PVLC010008321.1:0-11585 GCA_004027655.1 Graphiurus murinus | reverse complement strand
GTGAAGTATCTGAGTTCCCAACCAGAACTGCCCCACAGGGATGCTCAACTTGGTAGCACGAGGACCCTCTCTGACAAGAGTCAGCGCCTGGGAGTCTCCGGATGGCACGAGGGGCTTTTGTGCTGCCACGTAGCCCATGTGTGGGCATCTGGACCTCCCAGGACCTTCTGGCAGGGAGTATGGCCCCAGTCCTTGAAGATCCCAGCTGGAATTCAGAAGAGAAAAGGACTCCTCATTCCTCAACACCAACCCTTCCCTGCCCAATGCAAGAAGTACCATTCCAGTAGTATTATCCAGGTCTCCATTGCCATTTCTATAAGGAGCACTTTTCAAAGAAAATGGTAATAAATGGCCAGGATCTATTTTATTACTCATCTCAAGCTAGAGCCATTTTTTCATCTCTCAAGCATGCCTTGGCCTGGATTTGAGAGGCACAAGACAAAGATTCCTGCTCTTTCTGTTTCTATTCAATATAATATTGAAGTCCTAACAAGAAAAATTAGGCGATAAAGAAATAAAAAGCATCCAAGTTAGAAAGCTCAAAGAAAAATTACTCCTGTTTGCAGAAGACATGACGTTATATAGAAAAATCCCTAAAGACTTTCATAAGATGTCGGGGGCCAGCCCTCGAGGCAGCAGGGTCGGGGGTACCTCGTTAGGTGGGGATCAGGACGAGGTCGCGAGAATATGCTCACACCCAATGCAGTGTTGAAAACGTATCTGTTTAATTCATGTTAGTCACCGTTTCATATACTCTTTTTTACAATGAGGCAGGAATTTTTACAGACTTGTTTTTTCTAAGTTGAGTAGGTACATCTTTAACTAGAAAAGCTATTTCCCATAGTATTTGATGGGATTAAGAAAACAGCAAGGGTCACAGAATACAATACGTATATAAAAATTCTTTTAGTACGAAAACAGTGTTAAAGGTTAACGAAGGAGAGGAAACTCTATTCATTAGATTAAATCTTCACTATTTGCTCAGCTCCTGTCAGGCAGCTAGAGAGTAGTTAATGAGTAGTGAGACAAAGGGGAGGTGTTTCAGAGAGAGAGAAACTATCTGTCTTAAAGCTTTCTTTACTCACAGATAAAAAATAGTAGACCTAAGTATCTTTGGTTTAGTAGCTAAGCATGCAAAGTTCAATTCCTGATGCTTGTAGAGGGTTAATGAATATCTCTGAGACGAGCTGAGGCATTGTTCTTTTCACAATCCGTTTAGCCATCCTGTGTCTCTAAGAAATTTTTCTTTATAATGAATGTGAAAGCAAAACCCAAAGCACCCCAGATTTCCAGAATATAATAATGCAAAGTGGGAAATGCCACGCGTTCCTTCTTTTGGAATCATCTGCCTTGCAGAATTCCAGTGGGCCGAGTCCTTGCTCAAGGCCCAGCTATTAGGATGACGTTGCAATAAGATGTATTTCAAATGTCTTGCCACTGATTGCCACTGTCAAACTGTCAACTTGCACATATCTTCCTGGATGTGCTGGCTGCACTAGACATTGTGACTGTCCATTCTTCTCAAAATTCTCAACTAGTTTCCCTGGTTCTATTCCTTTCTCTTTCCTCTCCTCTTCTCTTCTCTTCCTTCCCCTCTCCCCTCTTCCTTCTCCCTCTTCTTCTTCTCCCCCCCTCTCATCTCCAACCATCTTTTGTTTGGTTTTCTCTTTGTTTTTCGGTCTCTTTCCCATCAACCTGTCTCCCTAAGGTTGACGATCCCCACTAAGATTCTCGTTTTATTCATTCCTGGTTTTATTCATTCCCATTGGCTGATTGTACCATCTAACAGGGGATTATTTTACCATACCCCACCCCCATCTTTGGGCTTAAGACTCCCAACTCATGTCCCCAGCCCCAGCTTGATTCTTGAACCCTAGATTCCAACATGAAAGTGTTTCTAGCTGGATCTACTCTGAGGTCCCACAGGCAACTCTGACTCAGCATCCATAACTAAACTCAACACCTTTCCTTCTCTCTCCCCAGTCGAGGTTCTTTCTCTTCCTTTGTTCCCACCTGAGTCAGTGTCAGTGCCGCCCACTCCCACGCCACCTCAGTAGCCTGGGAGCCCGAGCATCCGCCACTGGGTGCGGCTCAAGGAGCTTCCCACCTTACCTCCTCCACTCCATCCTACGACTACTGCTCAGTTCACAGCACCTTCATGCCTCGCCTGAATTAGCGCAGTAGCTTCCTAACTGGCGGCCCCGATTCCTCCCACTGACGTGACAGATCCACTGAACACAAAAGCCTTTCCACTGCTTAGCATTGGTTCCCACTTCCTGTGGAATCTAAAAAGTCAAGCGCCATCTACTTAAAATGGACCCTAGTTCCCACAGTATCTAGCTTCTCAGTTGCTCTCTAAATTCATCCCAAACATTCCTTCCTCTCCCCTTACATGTTACTAATACTCAGACTCCTGTGTAGCCAGGCGTGGTGGCACACACTTGTGAACCCAGTACTTGGGAGGCTGAGACAGGAGGATCGCAGGTTCAAAGCCAGCCTTCGCAATTTAGGGAGGCTCTCAGCAACCTAGTGAGATCCTGTTTCCAAATGAGATATAAAATTGGGCTAGTGGTATAGCTTGGAGGTAGAATGCCTCTGGGTTCTATCCCTAGTACCAAAAAACACAAAAACAAACAAACTACAACAACAACAACAAAACACAAAAAAACCCTCCTGTGTCCCTGCCCTAACCGCAGGCCTTTTCAGGATTTTGTGCCTTTGTTCAGGGGAGCAGATCTATTTGGAACAGTTTCCTCACCTCTCTCTGGTCAGTTCTTACCTGTATTTTGTTTTGGCACAGATTATTTTCTTCAGGACACCTCCTTTTGAGCCTGAGGTTGGTACCTTCTTTTGCCGTAGCACCTAAGATTTAGATGACTGGCATTTGTGTGGCTGCCCTTATACCAACAACATCTCAATGACAAGAGTGCATTCCTCGTTATATCCCCAGTAACTGGTCTAGTGTTCCATAGATGTGTGTTGAACTGAACTGAAAAAAATAATAAAAAATAAAAATTTTTAATTTGACGTCACCAAACCAGACATTAAAGAACCAAGGTTGATTCCCAGACATTATCTTTATTATCCAAGAATTCAAAATTTGTTTAAATAAGAAGCTCCACCTGGGCATGGTGATGCATGCCTGTAATCTCAGTACTGAGGAGGCTGAGACAGGAGGATCACAGGTTCGAGGCCAGCGTCAACAACTTAGCAAGGCCATCAGAAACTTAGTGAGACCCTGTTTTGAAATTTTAAAAAATTAAAAACAGGGTTTGGGAGTGTTGCTTGGGGTGGGGTGAGGATGGAATAGCATGATAGAATAGCTTCAATATTTTCACTTTCCAAGAGACACTAACCCAAATGGGGCTATGAGACACTAAACCACACGAGGATATTCTAAGGAGACCATTTGGGAAGTCATATGTGTCACATGTGTCCTGGGCACGGCAGACTGGGGTCTGGCTCTCTCTGGAAACTCTCCTGCGAGAGCTGGTTAGTGTTTCCGGGATTCAGCAGGATTCCTGGAGTTGATCAAGGCCAAAGACACAGGAGGGTTGCGGTGGACCAGATGTGAGCCCAGGGTGCAGAGGAGCCAGCACAGGCTTGTGCGCGGCCCAGAGCACCATCTAGAGGGCTGAACCGGCCTCAGCCCAGATGGCCCCTAAACCTAAGGGATGGAGGAAGGATAACGTGACCAGCCACAACAGTGAGATTTCATCCTCACCCAGAAACCACAGAAGAGCGCCCTCCTCCCATGGGAGTCACGGATCTCCAAAGCTTCCCACAGAAGTGCCCACGAAAAAGCAGAATCTGTTTTTCTTCCATCTTCCAAGACCAGAGAGTGTTGATCGCTATGAAAATGTCCATCCAGAACTTTCCAGTTCCTCTTGCCTTTCTGATCCTGACCTTGGAGACACCAGAAACATCTGTGGGCAAGAATGGGGAGATGGAGTGGAAGTTCTTGGTGTAGAAGGAGAAGATGTCCTGGCATCCTTCTCAGAGTGCTGGCCTCCCACCCGCCAGATGCCTGAGGTGAGAGAACGGCAAAGGTGCTTGCACCACAGCTCCGAACTGTGCAAAATGTCAGAGAAATGCAGGATAGACGATGATAGATTCAGCCCCAGGAACTTATCAAGACCTTTAACAAAGTAGCGAGACCCTGTTTCAGAATGAAAAAATAAGATAGTGCTGGGGGTGTTTCTCAGAGGTAGAATGCCCCTGGATTCAATCCCCAGTTATACATACATACTAAGATAGATTTAGATAGATAGATAGATAGATAGATAGATAGATAGATAGATAAGAGACTATGGCAGTACAGATCTGTAATAACCAAAACTTGTAAAAGCATTAAATAGAAAGGTTCACAGGCTAGTAGATAAGTTTGTAAGCTACTTTTTAGAACAGAGTGAATCAGACATGTTTGTTTGACCAAATCTTAACAGTTTCATTGCCAAATGTTCCCTCCGAATGCAAGATAGACATTTCCGGAGGCCTCTCACCTGCTCTGGTCTCCTCTTTCCAGGGAGCCATTTCTCTGCCTCTGAGGGAAGCCAGAGTGTTTCTGGCATCTCTGCCAGCAGGGCCCCTCCCCCCAGATCTGTGTCTCTGTGATCTGTTGTGGGAAAAGGCCCAGAGAGTCCCCAGATTCAGAACCCTGCTCAACTGTCCGTCCCTCAACATCAAGAGCAATTTTCTCCAGAGAAAAATGTTCCCCAATTTCCACACGACTTTTTCCCAAGCAGACACTGGTTTGCCCGAGTTACAGATGATTGGCCAATTTGCCCCTACTTATTTGACACAAAGAGATTGTTTTTTGTATGTTTGTTTGTTTTGGTGGTCGTACTGGGAATTGAACCCAGAGCTACATTCCCAGCCTTATTTTATTTTTCATTTTGAAACAGAGTCTTGCTAAATCTTGGAGAATCTCACTAAGTTGCTAAGGTTGGCTACAAACTTGCCATCCTCCTGTTTGGCTTTCCAAGTTCTAGGATTACAAGCATTCACCACCATACCCAGCAACATAAAACCTTTTAAACAAAAATGAAGAGAGTTCCAACTGATTTTGTGTTCCAGCACTTCCCAGAGTCAGAGTTGACATAGCTTTTTTTGGTTTGGGATTTCTCCTCCTCCTCCTCCTCCTCCTCCTCCTCCTTCTCCTCCTCCTCTTCCCTCTTCCCTCTTTCTCTTTTCTCTCTCCTCTCCACTCCTCTCCTCTCCTTCTAGAGGGCTGAAGCACTTTGTCCTTTCCTGCCTCTCTAGAGCCCGCCCTGCACTTTGGGGACCCGGAGTACCACGTGGACGAAAGCGCTGGCTTCGTGGAGGTGCAGGTCTGGAGAACAGGCCCTGATCTGTCCCAAGCATCGTCTGTGGCTGTGCACTCCAGGAGGGCAGAGCGGAAGCCAGCGGAAGGTGAGAGCTGCCGGAAGGATCTAGCATCCTTGTGATTCACATCCTGGTGGGGCCAGTCTCAAGCGCCTAGTCTTTCTTTCTTGACAGGTTCTGCGCTGAAGTCTCTCCCCAGTGATCATGTGGATGGTTTGCATGTTACCATCTGCTGTTTCCAAATAGATGGACTATTCAGACAGCAGCCTTTAGGATTCATTTACGTGCCGTGGGCTCAGGCTAATTCTCCAGCATTCAGAATATTTGTAGATACTTAAGCTGCTCACAGAGACTATTTCAGATGAAATGTCCCCAACTCTTGGAAGCATCCAGTCACACCTGAGACCACTGAAGAGAAGGAAGTTTTCATGGCTGGCTCTTGGGTACGAAGGCAAATGCTGCAGAATTGAAGAGCCCCCTCATTTTTCTTAAAAACAAAAACAAACAAACAAAAAAACTTCACAGCAATGAATCCTGCACCTCACCAGTGTCTCTTTTCTCCCCCTAGCTGGAATTGATTACATTGGCGTCAGCCGAAATCTGGACTTTGGCCCAGCAGTGCACGTGCAGATGTTCCGAGTGACCATCCTGGCCGACCTGGGACAGCCTGTCTTGGAGGGTCTGGAGGGGTTTGAACTGTTTCTCTGGGTGCCCCGAGGGGCAGCGCTTGGAGAACCAAACAAAACCACCGTCGTCATCCATGACACCATCACTGACTGTCAGCAGAGCACTTGTCCTTCCTTTGGCTGAAAGGGTTTAAGAGGAAATAGACCTGTCTCCTAACCACAGAAGGAAACTGCTGTTCTGGAGCTTGGGAACCCTGGGGTAGCAATGATGTCTGTCCTTGGTGTTACATTCTGGGGGATGTATGCAAGTACCATTTATGTAACTGCATGGAGAGAGAAATGTATGTGTGTATGCAGAGAAAGGATTGAGCTCACAAAAAGTGGGACTGTGCTAGTGCTGTCATTCTTGCTGTTTTCTTTTACTCTGTTTCTAAAGGCAGTAAAAACCCCATTGTCATCAATTAAATCAATAGTTGAGAACAGAAGGTCAGCCTTTCTTTACTGATTGACACTCATCACAAAGTATTTCATCTATATATATATATATATATCCGTATGTACATACGTGCGTACACACACACACACACACACACACACACACACACACGTCACCGTTTTCATTTTCCAGGTTATTTGATGTGAATATCCTAACTGAAATTTGCAGAGAAGCCCAAAGCTCCTCTTTGCTGATTGTTCACTGTACAAGCCTTCATCAGAGCCACATAGGTACGTAAGTGCTTTCACTCGTCCTCCCTTCTTTTGCATTCTTTTGCAAAAAAGAATCATAAACAGTTTTGTAATAAGAATGCAAGTTGCAGAGCTGGGTATGATGCCACATGCCTGTAATCCCAGTGTTTGGGAGGCTGAGACAGGAGGATCACAGGTTCGTGGCCAGCCTCAGCTACTTAGTGCGGCCCTCAGCAACTTAATAAGATCCTGTTTCAAAATAAAAATCAGAGGTAGAATGCCCCAGGGTTTGATACCCAGTACCAAAAATAAATAAATAAATATGTGAGTAGCAGAAAGAAGAAAGAAAATTTGAAGATTTGCATAGTTCCCCAACTTGTTCTATCAAATTTTTTTTATCTTACTTTATTTTGCACTGGAGATTGAACCCAGAGGCATTCTACTTCCAAGCTACACCTCAGCCCCTTTTATTTTTCTTTTTGGAACAGAGTGTCACTAAGTTGCTGAGTGTCTTACCAAGTTGTTGAGGCTACCCTTGAACTTGCCATCCTCCTGCCTCTTACTCCCAAGTACTGGGATTACAGGCATGCCATATCTATTTTAAATTGACAATATTTATAGCCATTTGTATGCTTCACTAATGTCACATAAAGCAAAGTTTCCAAATTATTATGGAACATCTTTGTGCTTCGTTGAGTATTTCTTGTGCAAATCTTTTATAAATGTGTATTCCAGACATTATTTAACTCATTCCCAAGCCAAGATGGTGCCCAACAGAAACCATTTCAAGAAGCCTTCTCCCAGACATTGAGAGGGGGTGAGAAGGCTCTTGGCTGTGAGGCCAACGTGTAGATAAGCCCATGAGCCCCTGCCTGGTTTCAGAGCTGGGCTTCAGTTTTCCCAGCCAGAGAAAATATTTGTCTAAGGTACTTTGTAACCCTTAACCTCTCCTCTCCCTCTGTGAAATGAGAAACTTGGGTTCCATTTCCAAGATCCCCTTCAGTTCTGATTCCTGAGAAGAAATTCATCAACAGAAAATCATCCACTGTCACCTTACAATCTACCCCATTATGAGAGTCAAAAACTCAATTAAATTCAATAAATATCTATTAGGCTTCTTCTATAGACCAGAAAGATATGGGCCCTCTGCAAATGTTAGAAAAAAAGTATTAGACACATATGGGCCAGAATACTTCTCAGATGTACCCGATGTATCTCAGATGGCCTGGGACTTTCTGCTGAGCACTTTTGCATCCTGGGAAAATTCACATCGTCAGTGTTATGGGGAAAGCCATAGAGGAGTCTGTTTTAAACCTCAAATTAATCCCAGCCTTTCAGTGTTTTCCAGAAAATCGCTCCCCCATCCCCCGCCACCATATCTTTTGCTCAGGGATAATGTTAGGTGAATACAGCACAGTCTTTTTCCCCCTGGGAACATTATGGTGTTCATTATGGGAACAAATGGTGCTTTCCATGAAAGTCAGTCTGCCTATTTTATTCCCAGTTTCCTCTCACTACTATGAACTTGGGAAGCAAAACTATGCCAACCTCAGCAACTTACTGAGGCCATCTGCAACTTAGTGAGACCCTGTTTCCAAATAAAAGAATAAAATAGGTCTGGGGGCTATAGCTCGGAGGTAGAATGCCCCTGGGTTCTATCCCCAGTATCACATACACACGCACACACACACACACACACACACACACAAAAAAATAGTGTAATTTCCTACCAAGAATGGAATTGCCCACTATGGAAAACTGGGTTCAAGTGTCATTCCTTATATATTCTTTCATTGTGATAACATTTTCATAGAAAAAATTACTAAACATTTGTTTCTCATTGAATACATTCCCTTTCTTGGAGAGTTGGAAAGCATAACGAAGATGCACGGTGCCCCAGCATGCTGCTGCTCCTATTGTGTAAATTCTGAATGAAAAGGCGCTGCATCCTAGAACCCAGCGCCCAATTTAAGGAGAACATTTAGTGAGAATGAAAACAACAGGCAGCTGAAGTCACCAGAGCGAAGACACCAGCCACAGGTCCTCGGTGTCCTGCTGTTCCTGTCAAGACTCAACCAGGTGACAATGGACCCTGGGGAACCTCCAGATACTGATGACACCATAATCAGCTCTCTGCCAAGTAAAGGTTCTAACACTTGACACCAAGGCACCAGAACACTGTTACTTCTAACCTTATTTGTGACAAGTAATAGTTATAAGCCACCTAAACGCCTAATCTCAGCTTCTCAGGAGGCTGAGGCAGGATTATAAATTCAACGCCAGCTTGGGCAACTTAGCAAGACCCTGATTTAAAATAAAATTGTTTTAAAAAATGTTGGAGCTGGGTGTGGTGGCGCACCCTTGTAATCCCAGTACTTGGGAGGCTGAGACCGGAAGATCCGGTCTCAGCCAGCCTCAGCTACTTAGTGAGGCACTCTGCAAATGAGTGAGACCCTGTTTCAAAATAAAGAATAGAAAAAAAAAAAAAAAATAGGGCTGGGGGTGTAGCTTCAATCCCCAGTACCGCAAAAAAAAAAAAGTGTTGTTGGTGAGCTGGGCCTGGTGGTGCACACTTGTAATACCAGTACTTGGGAGGCTGAAACAGGAGGATCGAAAGTTCAAGAACAGCCTCAGCAACCTAGTGAGACTCTACTTCAAAATAAAAAATAAAATAGGGCTGGGGTAGTTCAGAGGTAGAATGTCCCTGGGTTCAACCCCCAGTAAAACACACACACACACACACACACACACACACACACACACACGCTGGAAGTATAGCTCAATTGTAGAACACTTGCCTACACTTGCCTAGCATGCAGGAGGGAGGCCCTGGGTTCAATCCCCAGTGCTGCAAAAAATGAATGAAGGAAAGGAGGGAGGGAGGGAGGGAAGGAAGGAAGGAGGAAGGAAGAAAGGAAGGAAGGAAGGAAGGAAGGAAGGAAGGAAGGGAGGGAGGGAGGGAGGCAGGGAGGGAGGGAGGGAGGGTAATTGATCAACAATTTTCCTAAGTCAAAGTACAAGAGTTAAATTGGACATGTCCTATCTTAGAACTGAGATACTATTCAATGGAGCTTTATTCATGAAACTTCTTACTATCCAAAGTAAGAATCTACTATCTCTCTAGATACAAATGCATTTTCCAATTTTTAAATTAAATCATCTCTATTACTTGGAAGCAGATCTTTATTAACCATAATACATTTCTTGGAAATGAGTTTCACTGGTCAACCACATGTGCACTTTCTTTATTCCTCCCAAAAATGTGTGTGTGTGTGTGTGTGTGTGTGTGTGTGTGTGTGTGTGTATGGTACGGTACTGGGTATTGAATTCAGAGGCATTCTATCTCCCAGCTACACCCCCCCAGCTTTATTTTATGTTTCGTTTGAAACAGGGTCTCACTAGATTGATGACAGTCTCACTAATTGATGAGGCTGCCCGCAAACATTCAATCCTCCTGTCTCAGCCTCCCAAGTACTGGGATTAGAAGTGTGCCACCATGCCCAGCTTCAGAAATACTTTTTCAAATGGGTGAAACTGGTAAGTGCATTACAAATTTTTAAATTTAAGAACTGTTAAATTTTTGGCTGGGTGTAGTGGTACACAACTATAATTCTAGTACTTGGGAAGCTGAGACAGGAGGATCACAGGTTCAAGAACAACCTCAGCAAGTAATGAGACTCAGCAACCTGTTTCAAAACAAAAAATAAAAAAGGGCTGGGGACACATTTCAGAGGTAATTGAATGCTCCGCGTTCAATCACCAGCATCTCAAAAAAAAAAAAAAAAAAGTGAAAATGTCTCCTTTTGGTCTAATGTTTTAATTTCAGGTTGTCTTTATGACCTAAGATGACTGAAACGACAAATGGAATTTTTTCCTTCACAGAATCAGTGATCAAGTTCACTGACATCAAATTCAGTATCCAGAAGCTCTAAGGCCTTGGGGGAGACTGCATAGTTCAGGGAAGGAGTAGTATACTATGTGACACTTCAAGAGTGTCCCGTGTGAGGTTCCACACAAAGGACGACTCAGCCACTTCTGGAGAAAACTAGTCCTGTGTCCAGAAGTCTTTGAAGTCATGGTCCAAGTCATGGTCAGAAATCATGGCCAAGCCAGGCAAGGTGGAACACACCCGTAATCCTAGTACTTGGGAGGCTTAGACAGGAGGGCTACAGATTTGAGGTTAGCCTCAGCAATTTACTGAGACGCTATTTCAAAATTAAAAATAAAATAGGGCTGGGGTATAACTCTTGAGGAAAAATGCCCTGGGTTCAATCCCAAGTACCACAAGAAAAGAGAGAGGGGAGGAGGGGAGAGAAGAGGAAGGAGGGAGGTGGGAGGAGGAGGAAGTAATAATAATAATAATAATAATAATAATAATAATAATAATAATAAAATCCATTAGGTTTTTTTTTGTTTTTTTTGTTTTTGTTTTTTTTGGTACTAAGGATTGAGCCCAGGGACATTCCATCTCCAATACCCCCAGCCCTATGTTTTATTTTTATATTTTGAAACAGGGTCTCACTTAGTTATGGAGGGCCTCAGTAAGTTGAGGCTGGCCACGAACCTGTGATCCTGCTGTCTCCGCCTCCCAAGTAGTGGAATTACAAGCGTGCGCCATCATGCCCAACTATATTCATTTATAACACACTTCATTCACAGTCTTGCAAGGAGAGAAGCAGAGAGAGGTGGTGTTATGGAAACGTGTATCTAAGCCCCAAAGAGTGTGTTATGCATGAATTTCAACCCTGAAAGTGTCAACCAGCAAGAAAAGGATCTAAATTTTGCCTCTCATTCTGTTCATGGTCCACTTGCTGGTAGGAGGGCTGATGACCAGTACTTTTACATTTTTATAAGGTGGATAATGGAGTTTAAAATATAAAAAGGGAGCCGGGTGTGGTGGCGCAAGCTTGTAATCCCAGCATTCAGGAGGCTGAGACCAGAGGATCT
>PVLC010008320.1:0-59050 GCA_004027655.1 Graphiurus murinus | reverse complement strand
TGTGTGTGTGTGATATGCCTTCACCTACATCTTCTGAATGTAAATCTCCAAGCTGAGTCTGAAATTAAGCTATTAATTATAGCCATTCTCTTGTTTTTCTGAAAATTCACACTTTCCATTCTCACTAGAAACATGTTTTTAATCTAACTGCAGAAAGGATTACCATAATAATTTAGGTTGTCTCTGAAGAGTTAATGAATAATGGTATCAAATTTCCTCTGCAGATGCCTTACTGAAACACCCAGGAAGCAGGCTACCCGTATGGGCAAATGGTTTATTCCCAGGGTTCTGCTCCCTTTCAGCTCCCACTCTAATGTGACCTTGGACAAAGTGCTTCACAGGAAAGGGAAGATTTGTTTGTTTTTGTTCTGAAATTACAATATAGTGCAGATATTTTCCCTCCGATTTGATTCTATGACTGCTCAAGAATGAATGTGGGTGTTAAAAGTTTCCAATAATAGGCTATGTTACCATAGACACGTCCTTTAAATATGTCAGTGGTGCACTATTGCACAGCAATCCTTAAAAACTCAAAAAGTTGTATTTTATGAGATGCTGAAATTATTAATTGTGAGAGATAATTAGATATTTGACTTTCAGCTGAAAGGTGGTCATGCAATGCCTCTCTGAGAGCCTCTTGGCACATTATTATGGGAGTCATTAATATTTACTATACAGAATTTTTAGAAGATAAAGGATAAAAGATGAGTCTCTATAATTAAGGCAGTCATGGATTTATGAAAGATGAGAAATTGACAAGGCGATTTTTGTTGAAATAGATCATATATAACCCCCATGTATTTGGGGGGAAATAAGTTAACTGCTAGATATTTTGCTTTGAAAAGTCAGCATTAAAGAAAGAAATAGAAGAATCTTTGTTCAGCTTCTACAAATTCTTTCAACTTATTATCACTGCTACTGCTATCTCTCTGGCCATACTTGAAAGAATATTGAAAAATATATTTCGACAAAAGAGTATATTATTTCTATAAAGGAAATTCTACGGATAAGAGGAGAGAAAATTTAGTGAGTACATCCTGTGTGTCTAGCAATATGGTGTTTCTCATCATATATTTATAAAAATGTTCACCTGCCAGTATGGTAGCAATGTTAGTAATACAAGAACAGAAAGACAAAGTCTCTGCAATCAGTAAGCTCTTCTTTTAATATTTTATTGGCACATTGCAATTATACACAATAATGAGGTTCAACGTGATACAAACATACATGCACATAGCACTTGGTGTGTTTCTCTCTGGATCCCACCCTACTCCCCATCCCTCACATCAGCTCTTGAGTGATATTCATAATGAGGATGTAAGTTTAGTATTTTATCATTTTTTTAACATTAGGAAACTAAGGATAGGGAAAGCTAAATTATTTGTATAAGGTAACTATACAGTAAAAGGTGGAATAGAAATTGCAATCAGGCCAGGCGTTTTGATACACTCCTGTAACCCTAGTACTTGGGAGGCTGAAACCAGGATGATTGCAGATTTGAAACCAACCTCAGCAACTTAGCATGACTCTGTTTCAAAATTTAAAATTAAATAAATAGGACTGGGGGGGAACTCAGAGGTAGAATGCCCCTACGTTCAATTCCCAGTAGCAAAAAAAAAGGAAGGAAGGAAGGAAGGAAGGAAGGAAGGAAGGAAGGAAGGAAGGAAGGAAGGAAGGAAGGAAGGAAGGAAGGAAAGGGAAGGGAAGGAAGGGAGAGAGGGAGGGAGGAAGAAAGAAAGAAAGAAATAAAGAGAAAGAAAGTAGAATCAGGATGTATCTGACGGTCTTTCACTGTATCACAGATTTCTTTATCCCTATTTTGGTCATGGTTTTGGCTCAAGTTCTAGCTCTATCTTTACTACATATTTACTATGTTTGTAACATGCAACAAGTTATGCTACCTCATGGAGTCTCAGTTTTCTCATCTTTAAGATTGGGGCAATAAAATGCTTACCATAAAGGGTAGCTAAGGATTGTGTGAGATGATGACTATGTAAAGTACCTGATATGTGTCCAGCACTCAGAGAGTCCTATGTAGTTGCTGTTGTTCTTGTGATGGGTAGTAATCTATATGGAAAATGTTAGAAATTGTTGTGATTCTTAATTTGTTTGTTCGTTTCCTAAATGGGAATCTTACAGCAGCATCCTCAGGGGCAGGGCTAATGAAGCAGTAATGGCAGTGGGAGTAAGAATGGGTGTTTCTGGACAAGGGTTGGTTAGACAAAAGTGTTCCAAGACCAAGGTTAGGCTGAGTATGAGCAGAGCTCTGGGCTCCTTTCTTCTATTGCTCCTTTCTTCTATTCCCTTTACATTTGCCTTTATTACACATGACTACTCACATGCTTTTGTATATAGAATATTCTAAAGATTCTACCTCTCAATGAAAGTCACTTGAGGGGGAAATCATATTTAGAGAGTGTGTTTGGGAAGGGGTGGTCCTAGGGATTGAACCCAGCACATTCTATCTCCAAGCTACACCTCAGCCATTTTTATATTTTGTTTTTAAAACAGAGTCTTGCTAGGTTGCTGGGAGCTTTGCTATCTTGCTGAGAATGGTCTCAAACCTATAATCCTCCTATCTCAGAGTCCCACGAACTGGGATTACAGGCATATGCCACTATGCTTGGCTAGAGATTTTCTTTTATTTTATTGACATTTATCCTCATTATTGAACAGTATTTTGGTATATAATAGGAGTGTAATAAATGATGATGAGTGAATGAATGAACTAATGAACAAATAAGCAAGAATTTATAAAGCCTTTAGGTATATGCACACATACTCAAAACCTTTAGGTTAGAATTTAGAGATGGGAAAGTAGATGATCAAGAGTCAGAGTTTAGAGGGAGTTGGATACAGGAGAAAGGTTGGGTCTGTGTGGGCTCCTGGCTGGATGCTGAGGCTCAGGCACTGGGACAGGCTGATCACTCTGCCTTGCATTGATGTCATGTGTTTTATTACAAACAGCTTTCACAGTAGGCTGGTGAGGTGGGTAGGGCAGGTTTTAGCTGCACTAGAGTGAGACCCAGCTGTTGGGATTTTTACCCACCTGCACTATCAATTATACATTCTATTCAATCACCCGTGCTGAAAATTCTTTTCATCTGAGCTTGTGCAGATCTTGTGACAGGCACCCACGAAGCAGAATACCACAGAAATAATATACAAAGACTTCACTCACCTCCAGCCAATTAAGGAGGCATGGAGGTTGAGCCTGCTCCACACACAGCTGCCCAGAGTCCCATTTCAATATAGCTTTCACCAAAGAGACAGAACAGATTCTCAACTGGGGAAATACTGCTTCATAAATATTGAATAGTGCTAGTTATATCTGACCTGAGAGAAACTTTAACTTGTTAGAGGACTGTATTATCAGCCCTTAGCTCCAGAGTATTATTTAGCTGGGGTTAGGCAAGTTTGGTGAACAACGAGGAACTTAAAAATTTTGCTGTTGTCCTAGTCATCATCATCTTTATCATCAAAAGTCAATATTTACTATAGGTCCCTCTCTCTTGGTGTGAAAAGAAGATGATGAAGAACCAAAGGTTATGTCATTTAAAGAAATGTCAAAATAATCAACATTTGGTTAGAGAAATAAATGAGATGATTACATGTAAATATAAGGAGGGTTGAAATTCAGAGAAAATATAGGTGTAGGCAAAAGAAAATATGTGTAGGTAAAATACTATGTCTTGTTTGAATTTGGAGAGGATGCAGGATTTGGTATATACCAGGAGTCATGATAATGTAGGATCCAAAGAGAAGATCTGTCATGTCCATGGGAAAATAGAAGACACTGAAAGGAATAAAAAGAGTACAGGATCCAACAGAATTGAGTTCAAGTTCCAATTATGCTATTAACTTGCCATGTCTGTAAACAAGCTATTTTTCCTCTCCAAGACGATTGTAAGTACTCTTCTAATTATGTGGTGATGTATATGAAATGACTTGCAAAGACTTGGAACATAGTAATACTCAGTGCATGTGTATATTTATTCTTTCTCTGTGAATATTTGAAAGACATCACTTTAACAGAGCCAATCTCTAAGCCTTTACTTTGCTAGTCTCCTCTGTCTTGTTGTCTATGCACATTTCCACTTTCTTTTGCTACTTCTGCCTTTACAGCAAAGTATTCTCTCATATCTGTCTATATATGCATGAACAAAGTTGACCATTTCTCCTACATGGCAATCAAGCTTCTTTTTTCCCATGACCCTTTCCAGGACCACTAAGTAACAATATCATGTCCTTCTGAACATTAACAAAATATATTATTTTAACTTTTTATTTTCCCACCTTATCATAGATCTTATAGTGATTCTTTCTTTTTTTAAGTTAAATGATACCAAGCATTGTGCTAAGCTCTAGGAATGTGCAGATTAAAAAACCCAGAATTTGTACTGAATAACTCATAGTGTTCTTGAATAAACAGATACAAGTACAAATAATTGTGATTATGTGTAAGTGCTTTAGGAGGTGTCTGAATACTAATACAGATATATGTCCTTTTATCTAATTAAATTTTATTCCATTAGAGGGAAGATTCCCTATTCTGTATTCCTCCTGGATAAACCTCCTGAGCCCCTAGACCATCTAGCATAGAGCTGACTATCAAATAATTATTACACATTCATTACCTTGAATTCTTCTTTGGAGAGTTTTAATATTATTGAGCATTTTTAGATGCTGAGAAGGAATATTAACCAAAGCAATCATTATGAAGATTCTGTGTAAAGCTTCTAAACCTATAAAATTCTAGAAATAGAAATAGACCCTTGATTCACTTAGAATCCATCATTTGCATTTATAAAGCAAAAGTTCCTGAACATTTAAGCAAACTCGCGTTATATATAATCTTGTCTCTGGTAGGAAGGCTGCTGATGAACCAGCCTTAACAGCAGGAACCAGATGCCTGTAATATTGGCCAAAGGATCCACATGTCAAATATAAAAACCAAACCTAGGAGAGTGTGTTGTGGTCAAATTGAAACCCAACATAGGTTTATTGTCAAGCAAAGCTGTCCTGAAGACTAGCACTTGGAGCTTGGGGGTGTGGTCAATTTGGCAGATCATGGATTTAGGAATTATCATGGTTTATAATGAGCAGTAGTATATTGATATATTAATTCTGTAGCTAAGAATACTGATTCTACAGAAACCTAAATATTGGCCATTGAAATTTCATAGGCAAGGCAGGGACATTTAGAGATGCTGAGATTGGACAGTCAACCAGAGCTTCCTAAAACCAACCCCCTGGAGTTTGCTTCATGTTACATAACCCTGGTGTTTTATTGATGTAGAATTCCTGCTTACTCCAAGACACATCTGTGTCTGTCTGGCTGCATACTGAGTTAACTTTGGGGACTGGAAATAATGGTGATTGAAAGATCACAGCATATTAACTTAATGTTTGTTTAGCCTTTTGCTGGAGCCAAGCACAAACAACCCAGAGGCTAATCTGGAAGCCTTAAGTTCCAAGGAAGAGTTTTTGATCAAGGGAACTAAATAAATACAATGGTTCATATGAGATGCTACAGTCAGCAATTCTGTTACATGATCACAGAGCTCGTCTCCACCATAAGCAGTACCACAAAAAAAAATAAATAAATAAAATAAAGAATGTGGAAAGTTCCCATTGCTTATTTTTCCCAAAGAGCAGTCCTAATATTAATCATTACTAATATATATTGAGTACATTTTATGCTTCAAATAGAAGGTTAAGTAAGTTTTATAATTCTTTTAATTTATTTTTATAACACCCTAGTTAAGGATATCATTAGTATCTCACCATCACACATCTAGTAGGTGGCCAACTGGGACTCAAACGTTGATCTGTCTCATTCAAAAACCAGTTGCACTCAAGCCTCCCTATGCACAAGTGTGCTGTCCTAGGTTCATGGCTCACATACAAAATTATGTCATAAAAGTCCAGTTGACTATACTTTCTCTTGCTGGCGTCTGGCTTTCTAGACATGCACATTGCAATCATACCATGACAATGAAAAGAGTTACTTTACATAGGTCTTAATTGCTAATCTTTGCATATTTTAGTATACTTTTTGGGCACATTATAATTACACATCATAATTAAATTCATAGTGATAAAACATGCATGGATGCAGCACTTGATGTGTTTACCTTTAGATCACACCTCACTCCCACCTTCCTATACATATTATTGAGATTGGCATTGAAAATTCTGTACATGTAAATAGCATTAGTTGAACTATTTCATTCTTCAAGTTTCCTCCCTCTCTGCCTATAAACCCTATCCATCATTCCACTGGAGTTTCTCCTATTTTATCTGAAGTCTCTTTTGTTTGCCAATTTCTCTCTGGCTTCCACATATGAGAGAAAACATGTGACCCTTCATGTTCTGAGACTGGGTAATCTCACTTAGCATAAAGTCTCCAGTCCCATGTGTTTTCTTGCAAATGACATGAATTTGTTCTTTATGGTTGAGTAAAATTCCATTGTGTGTATGTACCACAGTTTTGTAATCCATTCTTCTATTAATGAACCTAGGCTGGTTCCATAATTTGTCTATTATTATTTATGCTGCCTTAAACATATATTCTTATAACTAAATGAATGTACACATTCACTCAGTGAGGTTCAGAACATCAACTTTCTGCCAATACTTATGAATTAAGGTATAAAACCCTCTTTTGATGTGGGCAAATAGATTTGTAAACAACAAAATGTAATGAAAGAATATAACTCTGGGTATTCACCCATTCTGCCTAGGAAGGTGGGGGAAACTTGAAAATTCAACTCAGAATAAAGGTGTAAGAAATGGCCCCATATAAATTACTGAAGGATGAATCATAAAAGTGCTTTTATGTTTTATAAGGTACTTCTTTATTTTCAGATATCACATAGAATGTAGACTAAATTATAAATGATGCTAATAAACTAAATGAGGTAGGAAAATGAAGGCAATTTACACCCATGAAATATAATTAGTGATCAAGTAATTATGTAGCAAAACATACTTAGGTAATATAGTATGTATTGAGATAATATATATAATGATATATATAATGATTAAGAACACAGATTGTGAATCCTGAAAGTCTAGGCTTGCATCTTGCCCAGCAAGGACCTGGGCATGTATTCAACCTTCGTAGTCTTCATCTGTAAAATGAAAATCATGATTGCATTTCTCCCTAAGGATTGTTGTAAGGGTAAAATTGGTTAATTTATGTAAATTTCTTAGGACAGCACTTGGCACAGATTAGACATTAAACAAATGTTGACTTGTTATCTATTTGAAAGAGGACAATATCTGAATATACTGTAAGGATACATGAGTAGGTTCCTTATTTTCTTGAGCCACTGATTTGAAAATGAAACTGATTTTAGAATTTTGCTTTTCTGAAGATTACTGTTTTTTAAATTTGCAGAAACTACTCAACAATCTTGAAATTTTAGTATTTTAGGATCATGTATTTCATGTGGTGGCACATTTTCTGTGCCTGATTGTGAGTCAAATAACCTATCTAATCCTCGTTTTTTATTGGTTCAACACATTTTCTATAAAGTCTCTTTTAGGCTGAGGTTTTCCGATTCTCTGAGTTATGTTTCCTCCTATATCCCATACTCAGTGCCTCTGAGAGTAGAGGGTTATGTTCCCATTTTTTAAGTGAAGAGCTAGAAACACAGAAAAAGTAAATTATGTTCTCGAAAGTTGTAGAGCTAGGCAAGGTTACCTTGGTTTAGCATGTCAAGTTGGTCAAGATACACTGTGTTGTGGGAAAAACCTAATGGACACTGGTGTCTACTAGAATTGAACTCAAATTTGCCCTGTTCAAATCTGAACTCCTTTATTTTCTAGGGGCAGAACTGTAAATAATTTACATACACTTAATGGCTTCAGTTTTCTCCTCTGTACAAACAGAGATGATGATACAAAAGTAATGCACACTTAGTATAGCCTCTCCTTTCTGTTTTTTCTCCATTTGGAATTGCCTCCCTTATGAAAAGCTTGGTATTTGAGCTTTCTATATAAACATCCTCCTATGTTGATTTTCAGGAACATTTGTTCAGCTTTTTTATTTTCTTGGGATTATTACCAGAGTCAAAGAGACCTCAAGCACAGTATCTGGGATTATAAAATCATTTATCAGAGAAGCAGGAAGAATCATGACGATAAATGGAGACAGGTAGGCTTTAGAGATGTCTGAGTCCCTGAGCCCCAGCCTGGTGCCTGACTAGGCAGTCAGTGTCTACCTCACAGGCCCCTCTGATAGACAAATGCTGCACCTAACACTTCCTTCTCAGTTTTTCCTGCTACGCTGTTTCAGAGACTTGGAATTTAATTTCAGGTGTGGTCTCATTGTGTGTGTGTGTGTGTGTGTGTGTGTGTGTGTGTGTGTGTACCAAGACCAAATAATGTGTCCTTCACTAACCAGCAAACTAAAGACAAACTAATGGACATAATATGGCCATTTATGAATTATTTTCTCATCAATATTCTTAAAATTTTAACATCTGATACCTCTGTGAACTAGTAGAATGTTTGAAGATGATCATAAAGGTAGACAATATTCACAAATTCCAGAAACAATAAATCTCAGGCAGCATCACCTATGGGGAAACAAAGGATATTTGTATCTATCATTCTTCTTTTCCATAAATCTCATAGTCTTATTTTCTGTTGGCGAGTTTGTTGAACTTGGATTATGAAACTTAATATAGCAATAGTATCCATTTTTATGAGTGCTTTATGCCTTAGACAACTTTCAGGAGCACCTGCAGTAAGCCTAAAATCCTCATCTTGGGACAGTCAAGGTTAATTTATTCTTATTCATTGAAAGGCTGTATCATGTTGGGATGAAGAACACAAGCTCTGAGCTACAACTATCAAATTTTCAGCTCTGCCACTTAGTTGATCACAGAACTTAGTCCAGTTACTTAATCTATCTGGGCCAAATACTTCTCATCTCTAAATAAGGACAATAAAACTAACTGCATAGGGTTGTTGTAAGGATCAAATGAACTATTATATGGAAAATATTTAGAATAGTGGCTGGCATAGAATAAACATTCAAAGCTATTATTACTGAGCACCAGTTATATGACAGGCATTGGGCAAGATACTGCAATGAAAAATGAGTAATAGCCTTCCCTCAGGAGGGTAGCGAATTATAGCCCCCAGGCCAAATTCAGCCTGCCATTTGTTTCTGTAAATAAAGTTTTATTGCAACACAGTCATGCTCACTTGTTTACATATTATCTGTGACTATTGTCATGCTTCAATAGCACAGTCATATAGTAGTGAAAGAGATCCTGTGACTTAGAAAACTGAAAATATCTACTAACTGGTCCTTTATAGAAAAAGTTTGCCATACATTGATGAGTAGAGAAAATATACATATAAACTATAAATTGTATGCAGTGTGGCAGATAGACTTAGCACAGTAGTACTTAACATATATTTAAAAGTTGTGTGCACTGTGGTTGATTGTAATAGGTGCTAGAGGTCTGATTATGAATAAAGCAAATTCCAATCCACATGGAACTAGAAGTCCCAGTGTGAGACAGATAACAAGCCAGAAAATGAGTCAAGTGGGCACTCCAGTGTTCAGAGTAAGACTACACCATGATCAGTGGGATTATGGCCATCTATCATTAGGTTTTACCAAAATTGGTTCAATATTAATTCCTACTCATAAACTCAAGTCAGTAAAGCCTGACCCTTTACCAACCTTCATGTATAGTATGCTGCTTGCACAGTATTTTGCATAGAGTTAGTGCTTAATAAAGGTTAGTTGAATGGATAAAGGAAATTATATTATCCTTTGTCCTGTTTTTCCTGGCTAAACACTCTTCTATGCTTTTCTTGATTCCATTCATTCTTCAATGTGCAGCTGATTGTTTTTCTCCTCTAAAATGTTTCACATTTAGAAGAAATACAAATGGCCAATAAAAACATGAAAAAATGTTCAACATCATTAGGAATCAGGGAGATGCAAATCAAAACTACACTGAGATTCCATCTAACCCCAATCAGAATGGTAATCATTAAGAAGTTAAACAACAATAAATGCTGGTGAGGAATTGCACTGTTTGTGGGATTGCAAATTGGTACAACTACTATGGAGATCAGTGTGGAGATTTCTCAGAAAATTGGGTATGGGTCTATCATATGATCCAGCTATACCATTCCTGTGTATCCTTCTAAAGGGACTGAAATCAGAATATCACAGTAATGTATGCATATCTATGTTTATAGTAGCACAATTTACAGTAGTCAAATTATGGAACCAATCTAAGTGTCCATCAATAGGAATGGATTACAAAATTAGGGGATATACACACAATGGAATTCTACTCGGCAATAAAGAACAAAATTATGTTACATGCAGGAAAATGGATGGACCTGAAGAACATTATGTTAAGTGAGATTAGCCAGTCACAGAAAGTGAAGAATCATATGTTTTCTTTCATATGTGGAAGCTAGGAAGTAACTGGGATACCAGAGGAACTTTAGATAATGGAGGAGAAACTGCAGTGGAGCCAGGGAGGTGATCCAGGGAAGGGTGGGGAGAGAATTAGTGAAGGAATCACTTCCATTGATATTATGAACATATGTAAGAATACCAATGTCAATTCCAATATCCTATATGGGAAAAGAGGTAATGGGGAGGGATCTGGGGAAAAGTCCACCAAGTGCTATGTGCATATATCTCACTATCTCTATGAAATACGTTATGAGGTAAGACTATAATGCACCAATAAAAATACAAAGAAAATTAAAAGTAAAACAATTTTTAAAAAGATGCTTCTTCTAATGACTGCTCCTTGATCTTCCCCTTTTGGAAACTCATTGCTATCTCATCAGAGTTGGTACTTTGCTGTGGCTCAAAGCACCCTGACATGTGAGAAAGGAGATGTCAGTATAGAGGGTCCACATGAGACTTGGACTTGTTTTTACAGGAGAGATGGGATTAAGGTAGGTAGAAGGCTAAAGATGAGAGTTCTGTATGGCACTGGAGATTCATACTGACAAAGACTAACATAGATCCTGACTCTCAGAATTATGGAAGGAGCAATAAAGTCAAGTGGAAAGGACATTTTGGTACTACTTCACGCAAGATCCATGTGAAGAGAGGCAGGCTGGGGAAGGGCATTCATAGTAGAGGGAATCACATATTCCCAGCGGTAAGAGAGACTTGGTAGAGCTGAGGAATCCAAAGCCCTTCAGCTGGCTGCAGCAGAACATCGAAGAATGGAAGAAAAGAGAAATAAGACTGTGTTGGCAAACAAGGGAACCCAGGAAAGGACTTTAAAAAAGGAAATGACATGAGTAGCCCTGTATTCTAAGAGGTCATATTGCCTACAACATGGAGAATAAGTCAGGAGAGAGCATAACTTAAAGAAGAACCACTACCATATGCTAGGTGCCAAATTTATATTATCTCCTTAAATTCACAATGCCCCTGCAAATAAAGGATCATTACTTTCATTTTATTGATGAAGAAAATAAGAATCTGGGAAATTAAGTAAATTGTCCATAATCATAAAGCTTAGAAGTGGATGACCTGAGATTCAAATTAGGTTTCACAAAACAAATAGGCTGTATTCTGTTTGGCTGATCACTAGTGTATCCCTCAGCATGGCATAGTGGGGAAATAATGAGGAGTTGATCAGATAGAAAAGGAGGGAGGAGTGTCCTAGACAGAGATAGCTGCATATGGAAAATTAGAAACACAAGAAGTGATTGCACATCCAGAGAAGTTCTAGCATAAGTGTGCCATTGGGTACTAGCAAAAGATGTGACTAGAGAAAAATGATCAGGGGGAAACAATCAAAGACCTAGTAAGCACTTGAATCTCATCCCAAAGATGATAGAGGACTTATAGACAACTCCCAAATGCCACTTCACAAGGTTATATGCACACCATATATGTTTGTATAACAGTGAACCTTACTATGACATATGATTGTAACACACAAATAAAAGTATATTAAAAAATGAAAATTACATGAGCAGATTTGTTTGTTTAAAGAGATAATTATAGAGGCAATGTGAAGATATAGAGAAGAGTGGGAGAAAACATCTAGGAATATCAATATGATATTATTATAATGATTCACATGAAAAATGTAAAGGTAGTGGCAGGAGAGATGAAAAGGTGGAAAAGGTTTCATGAAACCCAATTTACAGGGTGGAATGAATAAATGAGGTGATTAACCTTCCAGAACTGAAAGTACTTTGGGAAACTGGTGGGAGATAAAGTTGGAAAGGCTAAGAAGGTTCAGCTCGTGGAAGGCCTTGGAAACTATTGACTTTAAATTTAGAATAGGCCGCAAAGGCAAATGGGAAAATTACCTTTAAGTATAAATTAGTTTTAAGTTGTAGGGAAAAATTACATAACCCTTAATGTATCCTTTCAGTCATGTGGTCTGGAACTGTTTATATATAAGCATAAAATCATGTGATGGGTATGGGTAAGAACTTTCAAATGTTACCACTTTTCATCTCTATTCCCCACCACCACTATTTATTTTACATCACAGCAAATTGAAGAGAGAAGGCTAGCCACAAATCCCTGCCTTTATGTTCAGTCCCTTTTACATAACATAGCAGCACTTTGCTCTTGACGAAATTTGGAATGAAACAAAATTCTGGTTTTAATCTTAAGGACCAAGAAAAAAGGTCATGCTAATGAACCCATTAGAGACGGTGACTTATTTTACCTCTTAGATTTTTCTGGATACTTAATGGTTGATGAAAATGTACTTTGGGGAAGAAGTAAGCATAATTGGACTGCTACCCTGAGAGAAAAGAAGAACATTTAATTGTTAAATTGTTTGTTCCAAAAGGACACATTACAAGCTTTTTAAGGTTACCACCTGTGGGCAAGGAACGCTCAAGAGAAAATTTATAATTACACAGCTTCCTAAATCTACTTTTCAATGACTCATTTCTCAATAAGTGAAGCTCAGTCAAGCATTTTCAAGAGATAGGGCAGTAATACTTAACTCATAAAATTTTAAATGGTGGAAGAATAAAAGTGGATTTTATGTATATTAATTCAGTGACTGAATATATTTCAGAATGATACATTTCAGAAGAATATGTATATGCATTCTTTTTTTTTAGTATTAGGGATTGAACCTGGGGCATTCTACCTCTGAACTGCACCCCCAGCCCTATTTTATTTTGAAACAGGGTCTCACTAAATTCTGATGCTGGCCTCAAATCTCTGGTCCTTCTGTCTCAGCCTCCCAAGCACTAGGATTAGTGCTTGCATGCACCACCATGCTCAGCCATATGCATTCTTTAAAATGAGCCACACATATATCTGCCTGTTCTTTATATAGTCCTGGACACACAAACTAAAATAATCACAGACCATTGTGAACATATGCTATGTATAATTTTCAAAGTTACACTCATGTACATAAAGACCTATGCACAGTTAAAATATAAATGCTGGTCAGTATTAGCAAGGAGGAAGAATAACAAGCAAGTCATACATTTTATTTCTATTTATGCTCTTAACAATTAGCTCCTATCTTGCATAGAAATATATACTATAAGTATTTTCTATTTCATTTACTCCTCACAAAAGCACTGTAAATATTATTATCTTAAACTTAAGCATGCTCTCTGAATTGTGAAGTTTAAATTTTTAACACAGTGTATCATGAGTTTGAGGTCTTGCAAACTTCATTTCTCATCTTAAATGAAGATAATCCTTATTACATAGGGTTACTGTAAGGATTAGAGATAACACTTAAAAATTTTCCAAAGCCGGGCGTGGTGGCGCACGCTTGTAATCCCAGCATTCAGGAGGCTGAGACCGGAGGATCCGGGTTCGCGGCCAGCCTCAGCTACCTAGTGAGGCACTCCGCAACTTAGTGAGTCTCGGTTTCAAAATAAAGAATAAAAAAAATAGGGCTGGGGGTGTAGCTCGGAGGTAGAATGCCCCTGAGTTCAATCCCCGGTACCGCAAAAAAAAAAAAAAAAAAATTTCCAGCATGGATTCTAGCATATAATGAGCTCCTCTAAGTGGTATGAAGACTTGCCTTGTAAATAGAGGCATAGTTCTTAAAGTATACATCACTTCCTATTAGTATATGCAAGGTTTAATACAGATGCTCATCTGGCAAAGATAAGTTGACTAGCAGGCCTTTCTTGCTCAAGGAAACAGAAAGGTCATTGACACCTGGTGGAGTCTACCTTAAATACTATCAGAACTAGGTAAGATAAAAACAGATGCACGGTAAATAATTTATTATACAAGGAAGTAATACCTCAGAGTTACTATTCTCCATCTTTTCTTTTAATAATACACAATTTAGCTTTTTTTCTCTTCCTAAATTTTTCTGGAATTCATGTATATAGGCTTATCTTTATGGGCAACTTAGACATACATATTCATACATATTTACATATAGCCATATGGGCTTGTGGGAGCAGTACATGTGTGTGCACACACTTATAAATATAGGAAAGGGAGAAAGGAACAAAGAAACTGATTTCACAAAGAAAGGAAGATGTCTGTTTTGTTAACCTTGCACAATCAATGTCGACTCTAGTGTCTAGCAGCAATAGCACTTAGTAGGAGATTTAAAAATCTCATTAAAGAATGCATTCAGATTTATAGGTATTTAAAGTGTCTCTGCATATGTGCATGGATATATTAAAATAGCCTCATCTTTCAGGAAGTCAATTTGTCATTCAGGATTTTTGTCACTAGATAAGTAAGGAGGAACAGGAGCTATGTGTTATATCTATTTTCAAAAGATCCTTATTTTACTTTTCTAGTAATGAGACTGAAATAGCCATATTTGCTCTGACTAGGGCTTAGAATTAGGCAACACCCACAGACAACCTAAGATTTTTTTTCTTGTTAATCTTCTCAGAATTAGGAGTTGTTAGAATATTGAAAAAGCAGTATGAAATCTACCAGAGATCAAGAATATTCTTAGCGCAGTGCAGATGCTTGAAACTTTAAAAATGCATAAATATGAGTGACAGTTAAGCAGGTTGTAGGCTAATTTGAGATCATCTAAGTGTAAATAATTAGAATATATTAGCTGGAAGCATTTACTGTGAGATTTATTCAGGAGGACCCTTTTAAACATGACCTCATAAGGAACAAGAGAAACAGGAATGATAGCAGTACCTATATATCAAATGTACACTACATACTGGAGGGCTGCTAGGAATTTTCTATATTAATTTCATTTAAACTGTGCATCAATCCTAGAAAGTGGTTTTACACTTTGTATTTCACAGAAACATTGAGGCTCAGCAGAATTACATAACTTATCAAGGCCATGGTACTTATAAGTGATGGATTCTAAGTCAATCAGACACTCAGTAATAAATACATATTTTGTATCTGCCAAGTTTCATGCTAGGTATAGATTGGTAGGCCAAAGAGAAGTTGTCTGTACTATCTTGAACTTATAGATTTCAGCCTAATTGTTACTGACTTTGTAGTCTTTGAGTCAACATTACTCTACCCCAGAATATGTCATTCTTTGTGGAAAAGCCATACATTTATGTAAACTGAGCATTTAGATTACAAATCTTCATATTTTTATTTGACAACAGAGTATTCGAGATCAGCAAGTTAAATGAAGAATTGTTGCTTTCAAATGATTCATTCAAGCCCTGCCCCTGCTTTCTTTGGTCATGGCTTCTGTTCTCCACATTTTTCTACATGTCTGCCATCAGAGTTTATCTCGTCACACACAGTAAGTTGTAGAAAAGCAGGCAAAGAGAAAATTGCTTTCAAAGAAAAGCTAGAAAGAAGGTTACAGTCTGAAATCTACACTCAGAGTGACTTATTCTGTGACAGAGAGAGAAAGGAAAATGGAAACAGAACAGAAGTTATCCTGCTCAGGGAAGGTCTTCCAGCAGCGTGGGAGAGGTATTTGCCATGGCAACTCTTGCATCATTCTGCAGGGGTGGCAGGGCTGCCTCTAGGGGAAAAGAGGACACCTCTTAAAATCCCATCTCTTGTTTACTAAAGCTAGAAACCCCATAAAAGAAAACTTAACACAGTGGGTAGGACACTCTCCTTCTCCTAACTCCACAGTTGACTTTATGCTGAGAGAGAAAGTGAGTTGTCTAAAAGTCTAGTTCACTTTTCATTGTCACCTGTCATTGCTCTAGGTCAAGTTGCTTGACACCAGTTTGTGTTTGTCTAATGAACAGGTTTGCCTACAATCCCAGTACTTGTGTAATTTATCTCTCAAAAAAAAAAAAAGACACTTTTGAGAGTAAAAGGAGAAACTGTTAACTACTTTAGGACAACGGGCAAAATCCAGCACTAACCCTGGTAGATTGGGACAAATGGACCTCCTACATAAAACCCATCTCTACTTTCTGTAAATATTTATTGAAAATAAAGATCTCAAAATGAGCAGCAGCAGTTTATTCAGAGTTTGTATATATCAAGAAAGTCAACCACTATCACTTCAGTTTGGCAGAGACTTAAAAGAAGGTAGGGTTACAAAAGAGATTCCAAACAAAGGAAGAGAAACCCCAGTAATGTGGGGGGGGGTTGTAGGAGAAGGAGCAGGTGGGGGAATGGAGACTTGATGAAAGAAACACTTTAATTGGTCAGATGTACATAAACCAAATTTTCAATGCCAATCGCAATATCATGTACAGAAAAGGGGAGAGAGTGGGAAAAGCTCACCAAGTGCTGTGTGCATGTATGTCCCTAATCACTCTGAAATTTATTATGATGTCTGATTACAGTACACCAATAAAAACTTAAAAAGAAAGTAGGGTATAGGAAAACTTTATAAGAGGATAAGGAAAGTCCACCATCCTATTCTGATTGGAGATTTTTGGCACAGGGAAACTAGAGACAGGCTTACTGGAGGCTAAACATACTATATAATTAGTTTGGGGATAATATTTGCTTTTATTTTGCCCTGAGTTGGAAGCAAAGGCAAAAAAATGAGGGAATCTGGCAGCCATCGACTGAGTCCTGACCATTTTGGGCCAGTTGCTGCAGGGAATGTGGGTCAAAGATTTATTGGCATACATGATCTGGCTGATGTTCATTTGTATATTCAGACTCTTAAATTGAATTGCTTGCTAATATGATATGTTTGGGTAGTTTAAGGATAGTTTATTCAATTGTTTAAGATCACTTGCAATATAATTCTGCATTTCAAATACGTATTAAATTTATATCATTTATAGATAACTGCATTGTTTTTATATCAATGTGTAGTTGTAATTTGTTTTCTTTTACATACTAAAAGGAAATTTTAGCCTGTTTACTTACAAACTTTGCACCCAATTACGATTTCAAATATGTTTAATTTTATTTTGAGAGCACTTCAAGAAATACAAAAACACACATACAAAGGATTACAATAATCTGTATGTGAGATGATAATGCACCAATAAAAGCACATTAAAACGTTAAAAAATAAAATAAGAAGTCTTGAATATTTAAAAAATCTATCTGTATAACATATATATATATATATTTTAGATAAATTTCTCACTAGGCAAATGTTCTTACATAAGATAAAACATATCACCACTAAAAACTTTGATGCTCTCATTCCCAGTCTGCTCACACTTAGACACTCATGGCCCAAAATTAAGAAGTTATTAGGCTTGGGAGGAAGGGAGCATCTGTAGATGAAACTAGTTCTTGATTTTTCCATGTGTATTTTACCAGTGGAAGCAGACAATACATTTATAAACTTTAATTCTGATCATATCTGGTTTTAAAGTTTAATTATTTAGGGATTTAAGGAAATCTGTGTGGCCTTTGCAAGAAGGAAGTTTTATCTGTAAGAATGTGCTGACAATTTGTCTCTTTGATGTGAAATATAAGACTTTCAAAATATAAACAGTTTATTAGTGAGAACCAACAACCTATAATCAAGGCAAAACTTAGCAAAAGAAAGCTATGTTGAGGTTGATATGTAATTAAATGAAAAAAATATGACTAAGTTATCTTCAAACAACTTAGTGTTCTACATTGACAAAATCTATATAGACTCTTTATCAAGAACAATGAATAATGATATTTCATTTGTTTATGTTGGATATCTGTTAGCCTTATAGTAGCTACTATGGTGACACAAGAGCAAAATTAGACAGTATCTCTATTCATATGGTCATGAGTTCTGGGGTGAGAAAAAAGTTTGGTTTCAAAACATTGTACAAGTTACTTCATTTCTCTGAACTTCAGTAACTGCTGGTGTAAAGTGGTGATCATAATATTAACCTTATAGAATTATTAAGAAAAATACAATGTTTTGTGTTGCCTTTTCTGGTGTCTAAACCCAGAGCAGGGACCTGGGAATACTGGATACCAATCTAGTTTTGATTTTGGACACATACTTGACCTTCTCTAGGGATTTTTCATCTAATAAATGAAGGAATTCTACAGAGGTTCTCAGAGGACTCTTTTATGCCCAAGTTTCTCTATTTCCAAGAACACAAAGGTAGCACAATGTGTCATGAGTCCTTCACTGTACTTTCAAAATTAGTCTATATTTTAATATACCATAATCTTATTGATTTTTAATATTCTAACCTAAATTTTGTTATTGTTGATCTTCAAGTCCTACTAGATAAATTTCAAGTCTTTTCATTGATTTAACAAAACTTCTGTCTGTAGTCTATTCTAGTCAAATTAATCTGCCTACCAATTCTGACAACATTACATAAACTGTCAGTTTACCTCCTACTTTTGCTTACAGTGTTCTCTTGGCAAGAAATGCCTTTTATCATGACTTCTTCTATATCTTAAGTTATTAAAATCCTAGTGATCTTCTAGAGTTAACTGACCTGCTAACTCCATCCTTTGCCTTCTTACTTCTCACAAATAACCATGTTTGAGGACAGCCTCCGCAAGTAGTGAGACTCTCATCAACCTAGTTTCAAAATAAAAATAAAATGGGGCTAGGGGTATTGCTCAGAGGTAGAATGCCCCTGGGTTTAATCCCCAGTGCCACAATATCAAAACAAAAACAACAACAAAAAATAGTCATCTAGATCATCTGTGGTACTCATTTAACTTGTGCATCTCTCATGAGTACCTAGCAGAAGGAACATATTTTGAAGACAGTGAAATTTTACTTTGAATTTAATTTCTTTTTTTTTTCTATATGACTAGTACTTTGCACTTTGCTTTTCCCCATCCCTGGGAACTTCAGTTTGTTTATGTTTTAAATGGATAGGATGAAGCTTTCCTAATGGAATTGTTTTATAGATTGCATGGGTACCCTGGGATGTAGTACGTGCTCATTAAGTGTTGATAATGACTTATCTCATTCTTACTTTTCCCCTTACCTGAAAGTTATCTAGATATTTATTTACTTTGGTATTGGGGATTGAATCTGGGAATAGTCAATCTCCAATCTATATCTCTGGCCTTCTTTATTTTTTTATTTTGAAACGGGTTCTTACTAAGTTGCTGAGAATGGCCTCCATTCCTCAATGGTCCTGTTTCTGTCTCTCAAGTATAGGGATTATAAGTGTGTAACTACCATGCCAAGCTACTTATTTTATTTTAAATATTGACCTGAGATCCCCTAAAAGGCAAGGATTGTATCTTATTCTGTATAATACAGCAATGTCTTACTGTCCTTTTACAATGTACGAAGTACTTTTCTGCACTAATTTACTTTTTTATTTCAAAAGTCATGTTCATTATAGAAAAATTAGGAAATTCAGAAACACACACACATACACAAAAATCAATTAAAATTCTGTAATTACTGTTAGTATTTTATTAGAAACATTTCTAGTGTGTATGTATGTATGTGAGCTCATGTGTATAAATCTGCATATAGAAGATATGTGTAAGTATGTATCTAGAAAATATATATCCAAAAATCCTGTTCTATTATAATAATATATTCCTTATCAAATTATCGCCATTGTATTTTGAATATTTTACTAATTTATCTAATTTTGAAAATTTATATAGCTAAATCTTTACTTAATATTTTGTATAAATTCTCATAAAGGACATTATAAGTAAAGATGAATTTAAGACTTTTGTTTCATAGAATTTCCTCTTGCGTAATTACAACAAAGTCTACTTTAACCTATCATATCTAGTAGTGCTTCAAAATATTTTAGAATTCATCAAAATGTTGATTTCTTGGAAAATTCTTTTAATTGGAAGTATTCTTCCTATTTTACATAGTTTTTAAATGAGGAGAAATGAAAGGTTAAAGAACTTTTTTAGGGATATGTCTAGTTATTGGCAAAGCTAGGATCTCCTAGATAGTATTCTAAGCCAATGATTCTTTTTTTCTAAGATATAGCTTCATTCATTCATCTGTTCACTTGTGTTTTAATAACTATTTTGAATTTCTAGCTAGATGATAACATTTTACATTGAATACAGTTCCTGACCTCATAGAGCATAAAACCTGTCCAGAAAAACAAATATTAACAGAATAAGGGACTAGTTTTAAATAATTGCAAGAGCTAGGTAAGTAAAGAAAAATGTGACAAGCATATATAGTAGATGTCCCTGACTCAAAAACACATCAGGAAAGGTTGTTCTGAGTCAGCTCATCAGAGTTGAGACAGGATAACTATGTATGGTTCAGCTAGACATGGAGGTCTTATGGGATATGGGTAGAAGGGAAAGCCTTTCAGACAATGGCTTTTCAATCTCAACATTACTGACATTTAGGGCTGGACAATTCTTTGTCTTGGGGACCCCTTCTGTGCACTGCAGGAGGTTCAGTCCTATTGCCAACCTCTATCCATTAGATACCAGTGACAGCTCTGTACCCTGAGTTTTGATAATCAAATATGTCTTCAGCCATTACTAACTGTCTTATAGAGGGCAGTGGGAATCACTCCTAGTTGAGAATCACTATTCTAGCTCTATAGAAAAGTGTTTAAAAGGATGCTATATTGAAGAGAAGCATAATGCTTCCTAGAAATTGAAATGAGTTCAGTCTGACTGGAGTATGGAATATGAAGTGAAATCTGATTCAAATCAAAGATGGCTCAGAATATCATGTAGGTCCTTGAAGATTCTGCTAATTGTTTTGAACTGCACTTAAATAGCACTAGAAAGCAGGAACTTATAATAGAAAATGATACGATTCAGATTTATTTCCACAAAATATCATTTCAGAATTCTAAGTCAAAAGTGGATTTAAAGAGGTCAAGAATATGTGTGAAGAAAACATTTAGGAGATTTCTGCAGTTAGTCCTCTAAGAATATAGCCCATATAATAACACAGATAATTGCTGTGGATATATATCTACAAAATATTACAAATTCTAGAAACATTTAAGAAACAGAGAAGAACTTGATAATTCAGAATGTTGAAAGTATATAAGAAGAGGTTGTCATAGACAACTGCTAGATTTCTGACTTATTAAATGGGATGAATAGAGGTGCCATTTGCTAAATTAGGAAAAAACGGAGATGAGGATATTTCAGGTAGACATTCTAATTGTAGTTTTGGCCACAATTAATTTGAGGTGCTAATAACAGTCGAATATTTAGATAAATGGACATGGTGCTCAGAGAAGAGGTGTGAATTAGAGAAAGATTTGGAACTCATTTTTGTACAGGTGATAATAAGATGTCATGGAATGAACAAGAAGACCTAGGAATAGGGATAGAATGGGAAAACAAGAGGGCCAAGGTCTGTATCTTGAGGAATTCAGGTATATGAAAGTCTGAAACTGAAGTAGGGTCAGTAAAAGACTGAATAGTTCAGGTGACAAAGTCTGAATTCATAGGCCCTGGGGGAAGTGCATTTCAAGAGAAGGGAGACCTGTATTCTTTGGTGTCTGCTAAGAAACCTGGGAGGGTGAGGCTAGAGTAGAGCTGGGGCATGGTGTGCTAAGGTGTCAGTGTGGAAAATGAGGAAGTGGATGGAGACAGAAGTGCTAGCTTTCCTAAATGTGTTGTGTGTGAAGGAGTAGAAAAGACAGGAGCTTTATATGAAATTGTTTGGTTTTGTTTTAGTTTTTGTTTGTTTGTTTGCTTCTTTGTTACTGGGATTGAACCCAGGGGTTCAATCCTCTGAGCTACATCCCAGCCATATTTCATTGTTTATTATTGACACAGGGTTTCACTAGTTTGTTAACGCTCGCTTCAAACCTGTGATCCTCCTGTCTCAGCCTTCCAAACACTGGGATTATAGGCATGTATCACTGTTCCCAACTTGAATATATTTTAAATGTTATGAGAAGTAATGAGTAGAGAAAAAGGCACAGACATCAGGAGATGAAGACATTTGGTGTTGTTCCTGAGAAGTGGAAAGTTGGGTCCCAGAATGCACATGGAAGTGTGACCTCAGGTAAAGAGGATGACACTCTCATTGTGACAGGAGCAAAGAGAGAGTGAAGACAGCTTCTGATTTTTAGTTTTCATTTATTTCATGATAAAAGTCAAGGACTTCTTGTGTAATGGTTTTCATTTTCTCTATGGAGTAGAAAGTAGTCAGTTACCTGCTAAGGGGAATGGAGGCGAAGGAAGATTTGAGGTGTGAGGAGAGTGGAGAAGGTTTGAAATCTCCATTTGGAAAAGTAGGGAGGAAGTTGTTCAAATAGTAAAGGAGGATTATTAGGCAGAGGTGGCACCCAGTTGATGCTTGGTATGTCTTTATTTCCAACTGTTGTCAATCTATTAGTTCCTTAAAAATAAACAATAATCTGTGCCCACCGGAGCTGTTTTCCAGCTTATACATGTCTTTTGCTTTTATAAACATACTTTCATTTGGTGCATTGTAATCACATCATAATGAAATCCAAAATATTAGGGACATATATGCACACAGCACTTGGTGAGCTCTCCCTTCCCCCAACCAGGTCCTACCCCACTTTCTCTCCTTCCTGGTATATGATATTAAAATGGGGTTAAGGGAATGAATCTTAGGGGCAAAATGTAATGGGAGAAGAACACGATCAGTGTGTAATCAAATACTCAACTGGGCAGCATAGATGCTACAGGCATTCTGAAAAAGAATTCCTGTTGACGATGTCATTAGGAAACATCTCACAAAAAGATGGGCTCTGATGGAATCTTTAAGGATCATAAAATTTGGAGATGGTCACTTCCTGAACACTTGTTTTTGTCTTTTGGGTAGGATATGTCCATCCACTGTCATTTTGATCCTATAATTTATAATTACTCATAAGGCTAGAATTCTTAGATTTTCTTCTATCCACGAAAGTAGGTATTTTATACTTCAAAGGTGTATGGAAAAACACTTTGGGACTATACAAAGTCCCTCATAATTGTGGTAAATAAAAAAGGATCTTTTCAACTATGTATTCCTAAAACCACATTTGTTCCCAAACTATGTATTCAAGTAGTTCTCATTAGAGGCAGTACTATCCTCTTTGGGGTTCTCTGTTGGTGTGTAAGCATTTTGTAAGGGTGTTATTTGGTTAAGAAAGCAATGCAAGAAGGTATATTATTGACCATTACCTAGAAGGGAAGTAAATGTTGTATGAGACAGTTATCATGATAAAGAAATACCCCTCATCCTATATATTTGTATATCTTACTGGACATAAAATTTCCTGAACTCAGAATCTAAATGCACTTTACATATTTAGTACAAAGCATCTTTTTCATGGACTTAATATACACCAAAATTGTCAAGAATACAACTTTTCTATCCTATGAGGAAAAATTTCTTATTGTTTTGCTCAGAACTTTAACAAGAGTTTAACTAGATCAGAATATTGTGTTACTGATAGCAGTGTTGCTTGTGATTTTTGAGGAACAAGTTCAAATACCCACCTTTACATGTCTTGAAGACATTGTAGACTTTCAACTCTTACTTGTTTTTCCTTTATTTTTCATTTTAAATTCTATGTCAAAATAGATTATATTACCTATTTTATTATGATTGTAAATGGAATATTTATTTTTACTTATTTTATGTTTTTATTGCTGTATTATAGTCTCACATCATAATGTACCATAGTAATGGTGACACACAGGCACATAGCACTTGGTGGGCTTTCCTCTTTCTCCCTCCCCACTCCCTCCTTCTCCACACAGGGTTTTCAGATTAACATTGGTATTTTCACATATGTACATAATATCCATGGAAGTGATTCCTTCATTGATTCTCTTCCCCCGCCCCACCATTATGTTAAGTGAGATTAGCCAGTCACAGAAAGTGAAGGGGTTGGTCATATATTTTCTCCCATATATGGAAGCTAGGGAGTCATCGAGATACTAGACAGACTTTAGATGAATGGAATACTAAAATATTAAATATAAAAGCAATGTTTTATTTGTAAGAGCTAGGAATCACTATCTAGGCACTGGGATCAGGAGACATTCGCTCCAATATTTGGAATTAGAAAAGCTAGAGCTGGAGTTCCACCTGTAGCTTCTGTGTAAAACAGAACAACTCATTTAATCACTGTGACACTTCTCACTGGATACAAAGGACCGATGACAATATCTTCAGGGCTGATGTGAGGATCAAGAATCTAATTCATGTGCTGAATACCCGTAGGCATATACAGAAGCATGTATATCAGAGGGTACTTTAGCCACAGGATAAACATCGTATCATCTTCATGGCTTATTAAATTTAGTGGCTGGCAAGTAATACAAAACACATATAGTTATATTTTTCAGCTTGAATTTTACAGTTATATCAATTCATAAAATGTGAGATATTAAAGACATTCCATTTTACCTCAACCCCTCCAGGTATTTAGAATGCATTTTCTTCTGCCTTTAGGGATACTTTACTGGAAAATTTCTGATATGTTCTGAAATATTCTACAATCTGTAAATTAGTTAATAATATCTAAGCATAATTCCAAGGAGCATGCAAGAAATTCCAATGATAGTAAACCAATTCAGGGGATATAGTGAGAGGACCAGACTCCTAGAAATCTCCTTTAAGGCTGATGGGAAATTTTAGATGATTGATAAATCTCTACACAGAATCTTCTAGGCATTTACAAGTTAGTCAAAAGGAATAGTAACATCATTTTACCTTTTCCTTTTCCTCTGTCACTTCAGTCCTCTCTGTACTAAAACCCACCAGTGATTAAATTTACTGTGTCCCAGGTAGAAGGCTAAGCAGCTTGCACATCTTGTTTATTTTAGTCTTTACAGCATCCTGTGAAGTAGGTTTGTGATCTTTATTTTACAGAGGAATACTCTATGGCAGGGAGAGGTTATGTAATTTGCCCAAGGTCACATAGCTGGAAAGTGGAAGAAAAAGAATTTAAACCCAGGTTTCTTTTGTTTTGATTTTAACTGAAAGTCCCAAGAGCGGTTAGAATTTCCAGGAGGGAAAGAACAGTAAGTTACAAGCTGTTCATGGGGTTCCTTGCTCACCTGGCTCCCATCTCAGAGTCTTGAGCCTGGAATGGTCTCATTCGCAAGAGGAATCATCTCTTCATTTCCTATACTTCTCTCCCATCCAAGGTTAATTCTTCTATCTGTCCTTTGGGGTCCTACCTTCCTACTTTTGTAGGAGCCTAATCTATCAGTTTTCTTCTTTTCTTTTGGAAAAGTGGTTCTCAAACCTTTGCTTGTCACTTGGAGAGCTTATTAGTGTAGATTCCTGAGCCACATACCAGGACCATCTGATTTGCTAGATCTGAAGTATGACCTGGGAATATGTATTTCTAACAAATTCTTAATTAATGCTGATTATGCTAGCCCAAAGATGGCACTTCAGAAACCAGTGCTCTAGATTTTAGAGCAGGGATTGGCAAACAACATGCTAAAATATGTTTTTACATTTTTTTTTTTTTTTGCAGTACTGGGGATTGAACTCAGGGGCATTCTACCTCTGAGCTATACCCCCAGCCCTATTTTTTATTCTTTACTTTGAAACAGGGTCTTACTAAGTTGTGGAGTGCCTCACTAGGCAGCTGAAGCTGGCCATGAACCTGGATCCTCCAGTCTCAGCCTCCCAAATGCTGGGATTACAAGCCTGCGCCACCATGCCCGGCTCTGTTTTTACATTTTTAAATGATTGAAAAAACCAAAAGAATAATAATGTTTTCTGACATTTAAACAGTATATGAAATATAATTGATAAGTTATAATTAAGTCATTAATTATAAATAATATAATTAACATATTAATAAGGTTTTATTGGAGCACATTATGTAATGTGCAGTTACATAGGTATTTACATAGGTCACTTTCTTGCTACAACATCAGAGTCGAGTAGTTAGCTGTAACAGAAATCATTTGTCTTACAAGCCTAAAATATTTACTATCCAACCCTTTACAGAATTAGTTTGCTGATCCCTGCTCTGAGGCAGTAATTCTCAGCCCTGTGTGTTGGAATCAAGCAGGGAACTTTATAAAACACTAAAGCTTGGTTCTCACTCCCAGAGAGTTTGACTTAGTTGGTTTGGAGTGCAAACTAGTGGATGTCTGACATTTAAACATATCTAATATTTCCTGGGTAAAGAAATCAACACAAAAGCTGAGCAAACCTTACAAAATTACTCTATTTACATATAAGAAAGAACTAAGTAGTCCAAATTAATAGATGAGGAAAATGGTATCCATCAATGTGAATTATTTGTCTAAATTAACATTGTTCCTTTTATCATATTTTTAACAAATTATAGTTGTATATTGCCTTAATATTTTCCAAAAACTCTTACAAATCAAGGTTATCTCTCTCATATATGTGTGTTTGTGCACATGGGATCTCTCTCTCTCTATGTATATATATGTTTTATATGTACATATGCACATATATGTACAAATAAACATATATTACATAATATATTTACATATATTAATAAATAGCACATTTTATATGTACATATAAATGAAAAGTAAACATATATATGTTTACTTTTCTTTTATAAAAGAAAAGATATATATGTTTTTCTTTTCAGTTTTTGCAGTACTGGAATATAACTCAGGGGCACCCTACCAACCACAAAGCTGCATCTCCAGCCCTTTTTTATTTTTTGTTTTGAAACCTATGATTCTCTTTTCTCAGTCTCTCAAGTCCTGGGATTACAGGCATGTGCCACATACTGGCTTGAAATATTATTTGCAGACCCTCACAATTCCTTCCTCCCTCTCTCCTTTGTCTTCATTTCTCTCATTTGCTGACTGGATAGTTAGGTAGACGGTTCACCGTGAATGATTCTCCTGTGGCATAGAAGGGTATAACATGAAAAGTAAAAGATAACATCATACTTCTTTCCCTAAGCCACATCTGAATCTCTAACGATCAATACTGTTAAAATTTTGCATATAAACCGGGCGTGGTGGCGCACGCTTGTAATCCCAGCATTCAGGAGGCTGAGACTGGAGGATCCGGGTTCGCAGCCAGCCTCAGCTACCTAGTGAGGCACTCCGCAACTTAGCAAGACTCGGTTTCAAAATAAAGAATAAAAAATAGGGCTGGGGGTATAGTTCGGAGGTAGAATGCCCCTGAGTTCAATCCCCAGTACCGCAAAAAAAAAAAAAAAAAAAAAAAATTTTGCATACATACACCTCTACTACAATTATGTGCATACATACACACACATAATATGCTCATACTATACCAGCTCCTTTTTGTTGTTGTTCTTGGGATTTCTTGTTGTTGTTGTTTTGGAGAGTTTTTGGCACTAGGGATTGAACCCAGGGGCATTCTATCTCCAGGATGAACCACCAGCCCTTTTAAAAAATCACTTTTTATTTTTGAAACAGAGTCTCCCTAAATTGCTGAAGCTGGCCTTGAACAGGTAATCTATCTCAGCCCCAAAGTACTGAGATTACAGGCATGTACCACCATACCCCGTATACCAGATCCTTAGTAACCTTATTTTTAAATTAACATCTTCTCATATAAAATGTATACATATATACATTATATTTTCAAATAGTTGTGTAGTATTCTGTGGCATGGATAACGTATAATCCTAAAAAATGTGTCTCACACTAATGGATATTTAGATACATGCACAATATACATACATATATGTCTAGAGATGAATTCTTAGAGTCACTCCATCAGCAGGAATATGTCTTTTAAAATATTTAATAGACAATTACAAATTATATTTCAAAGCTGTCTCACCAGTTAATGCACCCCCATTAGTATTTAGTGTATCAATTTAAAAACTCTTTTTAATTTTTATGCTTTTCCTTGAATATGAGTTTAAGCATTTTTACTGTGTTTTATAATCTTTCTGTGAATTGCCACCTACGTTCTTTGCCTGTTTTTTTTTTTATTCAGTATTATATTTTTTTCTTAGTGATTTATGGAAGTTCTTTGTCTTTTAAGGAAGTTTCCCATCAAATGTTGTTTTACTATACCGTCAAATGTGGTTTTACTATCCCATCAAATGTGTTTTTACTATTTTTCCAGTTTTTCATTTGTTGCTGTATATAATTTACCAAGGCAGAACTTTCATATTTTTTATAATCACTATTTCTAATATGGTTTCAATCTACTCTACTCCAATATTATAGAAAAGCAAACCTAGATTTTCTTCTAATATGTTTATAGTTTTAATTTTCATACTTAAGTCATTTATCAATCTAGGCTCTATCAATCTATCTATCTATCTATGTATCTATGTATCTATCTATCTATCTATCTATCTATCTATCATCTAATTTTGCAGTACTGATGATTGAACCCAGGGCCATTCTACCTCTGAGCTACATATCCAGCCCTATTTTTATTCTTTATTTTGAAACAGGGTCTCACTAAGTTGTGGAGAGCCTCACTAAGTAACTGAGGTTGGCCACAAACCCAGGTCCTCTGATTTCAGCCTCCCAAGTACTGGGATTACAAGTGTGCGCCACCATGCCCGGCTTCTAGGCTTTATTTTGATAGCAGAGTTCTTCTTTAGTCTTCTCAATGACACTACAAGTTAGATGTTATCCACGTTTTATAAATTGTAAAAGAAAGGACCTGACATAGAAGTGACTTTCCAGAACTACTCATTTGTAGTATCTGAGCCTGAATTTACTCTGTTGTATCCAAAAATGTGTAGATAGTTGTAATTTTCTTCTACAAAAACAAATGTTTTTCTTCCTACAAATGTGCTGCTCTGTCAAAGTTGTTGCCTAAAAGTGGGGAATATATTTTAGTGGGACACTGTCATTGTATAGTTAATGCCACATTTCCTGCATCTATAAAATGAAAATACTAAGTTGGCTATCCTAGCACATTAAAGAAAATTAGACAGTAAATCTACAGATATATCCCATGTCTGCACTAGGATTCTGTGGGATAAATAAGTGTACTTGTGAGTTTTAAACAGGTTTTAAGGCTAAGAGTTTTTTTCAGAATGTACACACATTCAAGTTGTGCTTATCAGGAGTCCTCCCTGCTTGCCTTCACAGGGAAACAGTACTTTTTCACCTGTAACTTCATAACTTTGGTTCTGTTTAATCCTTACCTGTGAGCTGCTCAGCTTTGTAAAGTTTTGTATTTTTCCCTTTTGCTCTTTCTCTCCTGGGGCATCCAGATACTCTGGAGACTAAAAATATGTAACAAATTTCCTTTTCCCCCAGCTCTAAGGAAAAAAGAAAATTAGCAATACTTATTCACAGGTCGGAAAAAAAATTGTTTTATAACAACCCTCTGGATCCCCAGTGGAAAAGGCATTTTTAATCCTCCTGTCTTTTCCATGGCATCAAGCTGCTATGTTTGGGTTAGGTTATAGGGAAGAGCTGCAGGAAATGTAACCTGCTATGACTCCGGGAGAGGGAAGTGCTGTTAACTGAAATACTTGGTTCTGCATTTAAAGCCATTAATAAAAGTTGAGAACGATGAGAGCTGGGCATCCATGTCGGTTTTTTAATGTCTTGGGAATCACTGGTTGGGTTGCAAGTGCTCACAGCTTGTAATTACCTAGTCTCCTATGACAGGCAGAACTGGGAATCAAATTAAGTGGCTGCCTTCCTTTACGTTTGCTAAAGAATCTACAGCTTAAGATAAGATTGCCTTTTCTCTCCCTATAAAAAGGCACAAACAATGACAGCCCAAAATAGCTATTTAGTCAGAAGTGACGACACTTTCTGAATGCTTGTCATTAAGAGAGGAATAGAAAATCCTGCTTCTTTCTTTAATTTCTCTCCCTGAAATACCTTGCTTCCTCCTCAAGCTGCCTCACCTCGTTGCCCAGGAGAAATGCCCCTCGACTGGGCTGGTGTTTCAGCTCTACTGCAGGCTCTGGAGGGGAGGCAGCTTATGCAAAACAGCCTAAAGAAAAATCCTAAAAGTCACTGCAGCTCTCTTTAGTGAGTTATGCTGATCTTCCCTGTTGCTGTAAGCTGACTGGGAGCGTTGTGGTGAAGACATAACCACTCTTTTTTATATTTTTTTCTCCTCCCACTATTTTTTTTTTTTTTTTTTTTTTTTTTTTTTTTTTTTTTTTTTTTTTTTTTTTTTTTTTTTTTTTTTTTTTTTTTTTTTTTTTTTTTTTTTTTTTTTTTTTACTGCAGTGAGAACTGTTCATTTCTGCTTGCATTTTACCAGATAGCTTTAGAATTCTAGCTGAGCATTAGGGCTTCCCAAGGCTGGAAAGAAGAGTTGAGACCCTTAAATTGGACTTTGTCCTCTTGACTAAGTAAAGATTGAGTTAATGTGCAGCATCTGATGCCTGACGGGAATGACAACAGACAGTCAGAGCTGACGATGTTTTTGAATTAAGTTTTTTTCCGCCTTATGGATTCATAGGGACAGAAGCTTTTATTTTTCTCTCTGCCTCCCAGAGCCAACTGAACATTTTACATTCAGCAGCAGTAGCTGCTGATCTGAGGTTATGTTATCCCCTGGAATCTTCTATCTTTATTCCAATTCTATCCTCTGTTATTGATTGTCATTTACCAATAAAGCATAGTTTTGAAAAATTAGATGCATGCTTTATTAGAGAGCTTAGCAACTTTAGATATCCCTGGAAGATGTAAAAGATATTACAGGGCAAGGGTGTAAGAGAAGGTGGTACTTCTCAGCCCCGTAACTGCAGGGCACCCTAGGGAGACCCAGCTCACATTTTAGGGGACTTTATGAGACAGTGATCCTTATGTCCTGCTCCTATTCCACACAGAGCAGCAGAATGAGACATGTTTGCAGTGATTTGTAGTATTTGCCAAACAGGGTGCTGCATCAGAACAGCCTGGAATACATTGCAGAGCTCCTATTAAACCTCCAAAGGGAAAAGGGTTTCCTCTTCATTTACAGTCTGCCCGATGCAATCCCATTGTGAAGTATCTCATAGGATAACACCAGGGCTCTCCAGAAATATAAGTAACTCATTGGTTAAATTTCAATTCTTCACCTTTCCCCCTCCTTCCTGGGTGAGCTCATTCCCCCCTCCTTTTTTTTTTTTTTAAATCCAGTGATTTAAAATGCTAGAAGGGAAAGCAACTGAGGTCTTAACTTTCAGATCTGAATTCTCCGCTAATTGAAATTACTGGGCACAATGCTATATATAGCCAATGAAGAGATTCTGAGCTCTCACTCAGTGCCTTCAAGACATGTCGTTTTGTAGTCAGAGAAAACAGAGATCAATGCATTTTCAAACTGACAGAGGGAACGGATGCTCCTTAGTAGCACATGCCCAGGATCGTGTGTGTGGGGCTTGCGCTGTGCTGAGAAGCTGAATACCGGTCCATATGCTCCTTATTTACTGCAATGTTCTTTGCATGTTACTGTGCACTCCGGACTAACGTGAAGGTAAGAGGAGGCGAGACGGCAACTGGGCACAATATACATGTTAAACCAGCTGCAGAAAATGTCTACCTTGTGTAGCTTCAGGACTTTTCGGATTGCTGGCTGAGCAGGCAGATTATTACAGGTGGTTGCAAAGGCTTTGTTTTATTGTTGCCGTGCAGCCTCGCTGGGGGAGCATGTTGGAACGCTGCTGTGAAGTGACCTTCAGGTTTAACTGTTTGTAATTCAGGTTCATGCTCACGCCTGGGGGGTGGAAAGGGGGGAGGAAAAGATGAAAATTATTTAGGTAGGCCAGAACCAAGAAATCAGAGGAGATTAAAAAATGCTACAGAGCACGCTTTAAATTAAGATTTAGTGTTTCTTTTTAAAAGTGCTGGGAGCTGCCGGTGTTCATGCAGCTTAATTGTTTAAGAACTGAGGGTTTAAATCCAGTGGCTGTAAGGGCATTGAGATGTGATCTGTGGGATACCTGACCATTCTGTGCGTGTAAACAAATGATCATCATTGGGAATTGGTGGGATTAATCATATGAATTCTCAGCTTGGGTGGGCTGGTTGCTTTGGTTGCGTGGGCGCTGCTGCCCCGTTGGCCACTGTCACCCCACTGACATTCACTTGCTGTTGCTAATGAGCTTCCAAAGTTGAGCCTAAGTTTGGGAGATTTGCCCTTTGTCGTTAACATGGATGTTATTATTGGAAAGGTTTTCTGACACCCTTTTCATTCAGCACTGAGCAACCTAGACCAGCTGTGGAATTCCAGTTGCATAATTGAATACATCCTCAGTTAACATTTTGAGCTTGTATTTCTTATTGAAGGAAGTCCAAAAGGAAAGTGACTGCTTTTGAAAAAAAAATTAAGAGGCACCGAAGACTTAATACCTAAAATAGGAATCTTTAACAGAATATCCATATAAAGTGTTTCCCCCCTTTTATTTTTACAGGGGAAGTGCTTTAAGGTATCTGAGTACTAAAGTTTCATTTTCTGTTTTTACAAGTTTTACTTAAGAACTCCCTGCTGCTTGCTCTTTTCTTTCTTTCTTTTTCTTTTTTTTTTTAAAAACTGTTTTGTTTTCATAGCATTTTTGTTCTGATATCCAGTTCTTTTACAACTACAGCCTGGAAGCTCATTCTGTGGCTCATGTTGCAGAGTTCTATAGAATTTACTTTTTGCTACTTGAAAAATTAACTTCAGTAGTCAATTTTAGTGAACAGCATGGAAAGAAATATTTAAAAACACGAAGTGTGCCCAAACATCAACTTGGATTTCTCCATCACCATCTCCTATGTCATTTATGGCCATGATATTCCTTGTTTTGCAAGTTCAGTGAATTGTTCATTATTTTTCTGTTTGGAAGAAGAAAAGTGCTTTCTTTGGAGGAAGCTCCATAAATAATTTAGATTAAGGAATAAAAATCATTTTGGTATTTCATTGTTATACTTCAAAAGTGAAAAAAAAACTTAATCCAGAGATCCTTTAATATGGGATTTGGGAAATCCCTTTCTACTCATAACTACTAACAATTGTCTTCATAGACTTAGCTTTAATTTTTTTTCTCAAATTCATAAAGAGAAAAAAAAGACTTTTACTAACAGTATCTTACCTAAATTCAGGTGACTTTTGAATAATAAATTCTTAGTTCTTTGGCTAATCTGTACTAAGATACAGACACTTCTGATACATTGATCAACAGAAACTTAGACCATATACATTGTCACACACGACATATATAATCTTGCTTGCATATGATTACACTAACTTCAGTTTTAAATATGCTTATGCCCTTTCAATAATTAGCTCTTGCATTTTCTTGAATAATTTATACTTTTATTTTGTAATTGCATTTCCTTCTGTTATAGCAAGATTTGTAAGAGAGTTTGCAGTTTGTGGTCTGATATTTCACAAGGTTGATGCTATAAAAATCACACCCAGAAATTTTATTTTGAATTTTTGTCTTATTTTTATATTTTAAAATGTTTCATATTATTTCTGTCATTTCTATTTATTTGCTTGGTTTTGATAAAGTCTCTCTTATGGTGTATAATTCCTCATGTTTGCCATGACTATATTGTAGTAACTGTAGTAACCCCAACCTTTAAGGTGGTTAGAATTCAAAGAAATAGAAACATTTCTTGTTTATTTTCTTTACTACACAGAATAGACTGCTAATATCACAATCTATAGAGTGATTATTTTGTCTGTTGGACCTTTGTAAAATATTGCAACCAAAGGATTTTTTGAAAATGGTGTTTTTAAAAATATGTTTTCATGTAGCTGGGAATGGTGGTACATGCTTATAATCCCAGTACTTGGGAGGCTGAAACAGGAGGATCACAGGTCTATAGCCAGCCTCAGCTACTTAGTGAGGCCCTTCCCAACTTAGTGAGACCCTGTTTCAAAATGAAGAAAAAAAATAGGGCTAGGGGTATAGCTCAGAGGTAGGATGCCTCTATTTCAATCCCCAGTACTGCAAATAATAATAATAATAATAATAATAATAATAATAATAATAATAATAATAATAATTTTCATGTAACAATCAAGACATTAACTCTGGACTACTAGTATATACATACACACACATAGAGATGTCAGTGATTGTGATGTATGGGCCATAATTTATTCAATCATTATTAAAGTTTTTGAATGAAAAGTATGATGTGTATACTGTGCTATTTTTAGATAACGTAATTAATTGAAAATAGCCCTTGCTTTTAGGAAGCTTCCAGTTTAGTATAAGACACAGAATATAAACAAATAAGTGGTTCAAAGAATTATGGGACCTGTAGTGGACTTCAGGAGATCATCATCATCATTATTACTACTACTACTACTATCATTATTATTACTACTATTATTATTTGTGGGTGGTATTGGGATCCAACACAGAGGCGTGTCCACCCTCAGATCTTTTAAATTTTTATTTTTAACAAGGTCTCAAAGGGTTGTTGAGAGCAACCATTGTAGGGAAAAAGAAATTAAAAACTAAAAAACAAAACAAAAACTCATATTCCACTTTTACCTGGACTATTCAAGAAAGGTTTCACTGTGAAGTCACCTTTGAGTTGATTTTTGACAGCTGATGGAGTTCTGCCAAGCAGCCTGGAAAAAGGAAGTATTGTTGGGTGGAGAGGGTCACAAAAGCATGGAACCAAGAAGGAGAACACTTTGCTGATCTGCAAGTGGCTGGGAACGGATGGCGTATGGGGTCTTGCAAGGGAAAGAGAACTCATGGAATGGACTAAACAGTCATCACAATCAAACTCAAGATTCTGTTACTTTGCCACCTGTTTTCTGAAAAGAGGGCTTTCCATTGAAAGAAGAGAAATGGAATGTCTAATCAAGGGTAGTATTTATCTTCTGTATTTTCATGTTAGATTTAAGTTGTTTGAGCGATAAAGATTCATATCACATTGGCTTGGGTTCTTTTTTAAATTTTTACAGAAAAGGATTAAAACAATTTAATTTTATTCTACTCACATAAAAAAAGCGATGGGATCATTATGCAGATGTATAGTTTTACTTTGACTTGAAATTGCCTATGTTGTATGAAAACTACCTTGGATTAGAAAATGTGGAAAATTTGTTACATAAGTCCATATCATTTTATCTGTAGCAATAGCTCCATTTTTTAAAGTAATGATACTGATGCTAATTTTCTAAATATTTTATATCCCTCATCTCCCTATTTTCCTTCTTTTATTGCTACTAGAAACATACTTATATACACACCAACAAACCTGCAGTCCCTGAAATATGAATGGCTAGTATTAGATCACTATCACAGATAAGAAAAAAAAAAAAAACAAAGGTAGAAAGAGGAACTGACCAGTTACTCTGTTCTATTGTGTGTCAGAAACTGGACATGGTGGCCACACCTGTAATTAAAGTACTTGAGAGGCTGAGACAGGTTTGAGGCCAACCTCAGCAACTTAGTGTGACCCTACTTCAAAATAATAAATAAATAAGTAAGTAAATAAATAAATAAGTAGATAAATGGGCTGTGGGTGTAGTTCAGAGGTAGAATGTCCAATATTTTCTCCTCTTCCCTAAAAAGAAAACAAAAAAGTAGAGGCAGACCTAGGACAGGGCTCAGGTCTCTCCAAATTTGACTAATGCTCTTTCTAGTACATTGTGCTGCCTAACCCACAGATTCAAGAATTCTACTCTTTATTTTGAAATTCTAAGAGAATAAATGCTTTGTAAAGTAAGTATAATAGCTCTTAGCTATTGTGATAATTGTGTTCGATAAGGCATAGAGAACCTATAAAAATGTTCTTAGAATATAGTAATGATTGAATCAATTAACTCATAATTGATTAAGTAGAAACTACCAAATAAAAGTAAGGATTCAGTTGTTTTCATTAGAAAATTCTAGGAATTGAGCCCAATAAAAAAAGACCTGTAATGAGGAAAATGTTTAGGTGTAATGTACCTTGCCCTCCACTGTCACCATCACAACCATACATGCCCATACATCAACACATAAGCTCTATGGAAGTTGAAATTTCAGTTTGTTCTGTTCATATTTGTATCATCAGAACAATGAACAATGTGAGTACAAAATAGGTGCTTAATAAGTATTTGCTAAATAAAATTATTAACTGAGTCCCAGAGTTATTCTTTCTTTTTAAAATTAATTCGTCTTCTTCACAAATTACTTACTTGTCTGAATGCTTAGAAATTATTTTGAGATAAAGAAAGAAAAAACCTCATAGACTTTGAAATTATATAGGCTTGGGTTTGAGTACTGGATTTGGTGATCACAAATCACTAACACTCAGTCACTTACTCTTCTGGAACTATACAGTCAGGTTGTAGAACAAGGTTGAAGGGAATCAATAATTCACACTAAAACAATTTGTTGAATGCCTAAACACTTTAGAATTCAAATGTTAATCACACTAATTTCCACCAGGTTTATTTGGTGAAATTACTCTTTTCCAAACACCCCACCTTTTCTGCTAGAGTTGTATCATACATTGGGAATCCTTTCTCTACATGACTATGCTTCTCCAAATGCTCCTTCCTTTAAGAAATATTACAGGGTATCTGTCTTCCAAGAAGTAGTACCTAGTCATTCAAAATCCCTTGCCTTTTCCCTCCTTTGATTTACTGAACCCTGTTTCTTCATCATTCATGGCAATAAATTTTATATTGCCTTATATCATCGCTTACATTATTTTCTTACACTGATGCGTAATTCTGCTTATGGTTAGTTATTCTCTCTCCCTCAACTAGATTTGAAGTACTTTTAAATCAGGAATTACCTACTATTTTCTTATAGCTTGTTTGCATTTCATAAATTCAAAAATTGATCGATGGGCTGAAAACTTTCAGAAATTCTGTCTCCTTCTGCCGACACCTACTCTTTGCTCCATCCTGTGATGTATTACACATATTGATGCTTTGAATAAACACATAATTTGTTGTAGGCAGAGCTTGTAGGATCATGAATCAGAATGTGTCGACAGTTTGTGCAACACCTATGGCTCATAGGTGCTATGAGCCTATGGCTCATGACAAAACAGAGGTGGTTTCTGTCAGGGTTCCAGTTGAATAATTATCTCTCTCAGGATTCTAATAATACACGAATCCCTTCTTGGAACCCTGTGTTATGGCCTCCAAATAGTCAAGAGCCTACTCAGCATATTGGGTTTAAAATACCTAAGCTACCTAAAGCTACTCAATAGTTGGATTTACAATTTCTAGTGGAGCTCTTTGACTCAAGACTTAAAAAATAATGAGTTAATTAATAAAGAATTGAAGAATATACTGGGCAATAACAGTAATAGCTACTGTTTGTCAAGCTCTTAGTATGACCTGTGGATTATACCCAAATTTTGCATATATTCTCTTTAAATGTACCCTAGCAATCTCAGATGTGAGCATAATTATTATTATTATTTCACAAATGAAAAAACTGAAGTTTAGGGAGTAAAAAATTGCTTGCCTAATGTTACAACTATTAATCACCCACGAAGCCAGCTTTTAACTAAATCTGTTCCACTCTATACCTTTTTAACAACCTTCTTAAAAATATGTTGTATAGCGGGGTGAACTATAATGATTATTGTATTCCAGATACATCAAATCTTTTTTTAACAACTCAGGGAACTAAATAAATGAGTAAGAAACTTATTAACAATAAAATTGTATATGTCTTAATTACTATTCTTACTTGCTATTCTCTAGATTTTTCCCTATGATACCAGAATCAAGCTTGAGATACTCTTTTTTACTTTCTAATCATTAATATAATCCATCAAATATTTAGTAAACATCTATTATGGTTCAGGCTATGAAGTAGGTGTTACAAATTAAAGGTGGCATAAAACAGACAATAAACTCTGTAGAATTTTTATGCTAGAGAAGTAGGTTTAGAATAAACATAGACAGTTAACTGACATCCATAGTATATAGTAAGTGCTAAAAAGAAAAAAAAGTGGAGGTAGATTGGAAGTGTGTGTTTGAGGAGGGATTAGGTTATAGTTTTAGCTAAGTTGGTTAGAGAAGGACTCAGTAAGGTGACTTTTGAGTAAAGGCCTAATGTCTACAAAGGGAATAACCATACAGGCAAAGGTAACAGAAGATGCAAGTACAAAGGCTTTGGGGTGGGAGTCTGAAGGGCATATTAGGAATGTCTAAGAAGTCAGTGTGGCTGGAAAGAGAAAGGTGTAGGAAATGTCAAGTGAATTAATCACATAGATTTTGTAGGTAGGCTTGCTCCTCTCAGTGAGATGGGAAGCCAGAGGTTTTGAGTAGAACAATCATATAACTTGACCAGTGTTTGAACTGGATCACTCAGGCTGTTGTGTGGGAAACAAACTTCACAGGGCAAGGGTAGAATCAGAGAGATCAAGTAGAAGTTCCCACATGAATCCAGGTGAAAGATGTCAATAGCTTGGATCCAGTGGGACCAAGGACAAGTGGTCCAGTTCTATATAGAGTTATAATTTTGGACATTATTTTCTTCCTTGTCTTTGCCTGCCTTGACACTGAGTTTTCCTTAGAAATGGAATGGGAATTCTTAGCTTATCTGTATTTGATCAGTACTAATTCAAGAAAAATATTGATTACCATTAAAATTTTGCCACTTTTGAATACTTTGAACATTTTTGAAAGATAAATTACCCAAGGCATGTCATGCATGTAGATTCAAGAATTCATCTTTTATTTGGCCTCAGATCTTCTGATCCTCAGAAGAAACCTTCCTAGTTCTTAAATGAATCCAATATAAGCTACTTACAGGCAGAAACTATGTCTATGTATTTGTATCTCCATCACCTTGCACATGACACATGATGAATACATGTTTGCTAAATGGGTGACAGTGAATGAATGTTAACCACTAAACTGTTAGATGCATTTATAGAATGTCCTTTGGTTTGGGTGTAGTATCAAATAAGAATACATATACAACAAAGAAAATGGATTCTGCATTCAGTAAATTTTCTAATAGAATTATGCCTCTGTTATGACAATATTTCTCCAATATCAGAAGCTACAGGAAAACAGTCTGCAAATCTGAAAATGATAGTAGGTAACTCTTATAAGACAAATATTTGGTAAATACTGTCTTATGGCCTATGTGTAGAATAAAAGCAGCGAGTCAACAAATTTGTTGAGAAACTGCTATTTGCTAAGAGTTGCCTAAGTAACATATAGGTCCCAAGTTTTCTTGAATTTTAGACAACACATGGAAAGAAATAAATTTAAAAATGCAACTTGGTAAAGTTTTAAAAAACAACATTTACCCTTACCAAAAGTTATACATTCAGATATCATCTATTTTTAACATTAAAATAATTTTTATTTTTATAATGTTGGTTAAGAATAACTAGAAGTATTATAATCAGGAAAGTAGTCAAGGAAATGCAATTTATAATGACTCCTTTACAGTAGATTTCTTCATTTACTTGTCTTCATGAGTTTGCAGAGAACAGAATGGGTCATAATTCACAAATTGAAAAATACCAGAACATGCTCCCTGTCTTAAGAAGCATACAACCTCAATTAGGAATATGCAAATGAGAAGATGATGAATTACAATAGTCAGCCAACACTAAACAGGAAATATGTGAAAGTCTTGGACTGAGTACAAGGAGATGACCATGTAGCCTGGTCCATTTACTGACTGTCATATTCATGTGGGAATTCATGGTTCAGCGCTAACTTCCTTGACCTTGGCCCTTGCAGTTTAGCCTATTCACCTATAAGCCTCAGCATACTTCGTAGCAATAGCTAATATTTGTTGAGTATTCATGTGATATGAGCACTGTGTCTGTCATTCATTTCATCCTAAGGAAATGTTTTGTTATTAAACTCATGTTCACAGATGAAAGGACTGAGTCACAGAAGTTTAGTACATGGTTCTGGGCCTCACAGTGAGTAACTGGTATTACTGGGACAAGTGCCAGGCACAGGAACCAGCAGGATGAGCCAGTGCATGGAAGGACAGCTCTCTCATTATTGATCAGGGCTCTGGTATAGGGTGCTCTGCCCTTTGACTTCTCCAACTGGGCTGTATTGTATCCCTTTTGTTCTCATCACTTACTGGGCTCTCCTCTGATTTACTAGGCTTATCATCTGAACGAATACCATCTCTGCTGAGTTGGGTATGCCATAATTTATTTCAATAGGCAGAGCCTGGAAGAGTTCTCATGGGTCTGATAACCTATTTCCTCTCTTTAATATCCTCTAGGGGCTGGGGAGGGACGCTTACACTTGAAAGACTTCATAACCAATTGATGTAGGAGCATCCTTTGAAAGAAGCCTGTTTACCAAAGACTACACTTTTTATTAGTACAATAAATTAGGTAATAAAACCCCCAGGATAAATTGTGGTGACACCATAGCCTAGAAAACCTATTTCTTGAGAAATGAAAAGGGAAAGATAAACAATAAAACAAAGACATTTGACCTTGGTAGGGTCTAGCCCAAAATATTTCTGGAAGCTAATCTAGATCTTTTCTTTTTTAGATATTGAAACTTTAAAAACCAAATTTGGAAGAAGCCAAGGGAATATCTGTTTTTGTTTGTTTTAGTTTGGTTTTGGTGGTGTTGGGGATTCAACCTGGGGCCTCACACATGCTAGGCAAGTAGTGTACCACTGAGCTACATAGCTTGGGAATGTTACTCTTTAAAATGAAAGTAAGGAGAACAGTAGGAGGCAAATTTTGAGTCTTTTATTTATCTGTTATTTATTTTTTATGCATGTATCTATACTTAGATGTGTGTGTGTGTGTGTGTGTGTGTATGTGTGTGTATGTGTGTGTGTGTGTTGCTAGCAATTGAACCCAGGGGCATTCTACCTCTGAGCAACATCTCCAGCCCTATTTTATTTTTATTTGGAAACAAGGGTCTCACTAAGTTAAGTTGCTGAGCCCTGCAGAGTTGCTGAGGCTGGCATTGAACCTGCAATTCTCATATCTCAGCCTCCCAAGTATTGAGATTACAAGTGTGTGCCACTGGATTTGAATATTTTTAAAAATAGACACAAATTTACTTATTCATTTTAAAAGTATCTACCTGGATTGATTAATTTTAAGGGTATACCTAGAACAAAAAAGAAACTAAGATGATGGAATATGCAACCTGGAAGGTAGGGAGTCAGGTCGATTTCTGAAGCAGATCTCTGAATCTTGGTGTAACTAAGAACCCTTTGCATTTATGTTGGATGTTAGATGTTTAGTTGATTTATTTATAAGCTGCCCTCCTTTGGGCTCATTAGGAAAAGTGAACTAAGGAATCAGTTTTAAATGGGTCAGTATATGTTATATTTTTCAACTATTTTTAGATTATAAAATAATATATGTTTATTATAGGAGTTACATAAAGTACAGAAAAGGACACAAATTTATACTTCTTCATAAAATTGCTACTCACAGCAAGGTTCTTTTCATTATTCCCTATGTGTATATATAAATGTGTGTGTGTGCATTTGGGATCAAAGTATATTTGTCACTTATGTTTTTGCTCATAACATATCATAAGAACATTCTCATGTCATTAATAATTATTTATAAGCATTTTTTTAAATGGCTACATGATGAGAAAGCTCTTTCTTTTTCTTTTTGAAAAGTAAACACAGGTAGGCAAGAACCGAAAGTATTGTTTTTCTCAGACCATTACTTTTTAGCAGAAGATAGAAAGCTTTCAAGTGTAACCTTGGAATAGCTTTGAAATGAGATGCAGTTTGGAAAAAAATATATGGTGAGTCTGAGTTACAAAAGGATCATTGCCATTGTATTTTAAGCGGGGGAAAAATGCTTAATGCAAATATGTTTCTTTAGCTAGTCCCCTAAAATTCTCTCTACACCCACCCCAGCCAAATAATATGCCTTGAGCTGGGTTTTAAAGGTTCTTTCAAACAGAAACTAGTCCAACAACTTTCTTATTATCACTATTCTCCTAGGCATTTAGAGTAGAAGAACTGAAATCATTTTTATTCTCCAGCTCCTGTGGAAATCTAATCAATCCACAAATCCTGTAACATCTACATCTGAATAATTTCTCTTACCTTGTCTCTTTCTGCCACTCTTTTTCTCAGTGAAACTCTCTGTATCACCACAGGAAATGACTGGCTTCCCTATTCTCCCTCCCACGGTAGGACCATAGTTATTTTTCTTAAACCCAGATAAGAACTGGGTATCCATTTCTCTCCTTGGGATCTTTCTGTGCTCTCACTGCCATCAAAATTCTTCATTATCAAGGATGACTTTGGCTACCATTACCTTCTGTAGACCTCCAGCTACTTTCATGCTACCCATACTGCCAGAACTCATGCCAACCATGCTTCTCTTCTGCTGCTTGTGCCTTAGAGAAGATGTGAAAAGAAACCGACCTTTGCTAGAAAACCTGAACTTGGAGTCCTTTATCTCCCTTTACAAAGTAGTCTGCAGTGTTTCTGGATGAATAAACCGGATGTCTGATGTTTTGTTTCTGGACAGTGTAATTGAGATGACAGTGATAAGCATCTGCCTCTTATCATAAGCATAGTTGTTGAGAGAGAGAAACCTCAGAGATGCAGGATCCATTTGGAAGATGTTAACAATATTTTAAACAGCCGGTGAAATGCAGACTGAAGAAGTAAAGGTTAGCTTTACACTTGGTGGCCATTGTGTACTTGCTTATACGCTTATATGGCTTAAAATTCCTTTATGGCACACTTTGGATCCCAAGACCATGGGCTAGAATTCCTTTGTAAAATTTTGAGACAGTAACTATAACATAGCTTTTAGTCTTATAGTCAAGGAAATGAGGGATATTACACTAAAAATCTGAGGTTGTACATTTCCCTGCCAAGACCTCAACTAATATACAACCTCAGACATCAAAACGTGAAAGCCCCTGAATTGCTTGGGAAACCAAAATTTGCCTAATTATTTCTTGGTTATGTGCATGTTCCCAAGCACAACAATATTTAGATTAATTATAAAATGATAAAGGAGCTGCAAGGTCTTCGGCCTAACTTCCAGGTCTTTGATCCACCTTGACTTGACTCTTGTGCAGGGTGAGAAAGAGGGGTTTATTTCCATTTTCCTGCATATGGCTAACCAATTTTGCCAACACCATTTGTTAAAGAGGCTATCTTTTTTCCAGTGTATATTTTTGGCTCCTTTGTCAAAAATCAGTTGACTGTAAGCCTGTGGGTCTGTTTCTGGGTTTTCTATTCTGCTCCATTGGTCTATGTGTCTGTTTTTGTGCCAATACCATGCTGTTTTTATTACTGTCGCTTTGTAGTAGAGTTGGTGGGATTGCAAACTAGTGCAACCACTTTGGAAAACAGTATTGAGGATCCTCAGACGAATAGGAATGAAACTACCATATGATCCAGCAATACCACTGCTGGGTATCTACCCAAAAGAATGGAAACCAAAATACCAGACTGACGCATGTGTATCTATGTTTATAGCTGCACAATTCACAATAGCCAAACTATGGAAGCAGCCAAGATGTCCATCGAAAGATGAATGGATTACAAAACTATGGGCTATGTACACAATGGAATTTTACTCAGCCATAAAAAAGAACAAAATCATGTTATTTGCAGGGAAATGGATGCAACTGGAAAATATTATGTTAAGTGAGATCAGCCAGTCACAAAGAGTAAAGAAGCATATGTTCTCCCTAATATGCGGTTGCTAGGGAGAAGATGGGGCATAAGAGGGTCTCCAGATGGAAAAGGAGAGACCCTCGATAAACAAAGAAGTTGATTTAACCGAAGGGGATAGATGGGAGGTATGTGGGGGGGACACCCTAATGTACATCAAGGTTACTCACTAAACCGAACTTGAAAGGGAGGGAGGGGCGAGGGAGCGGGGTGGGAATTTGGGGAAGGGGTCAAATGAGAAATGTGGGCACGTAAGTCGTTATCAATTTGTACCTAACAAAGATGTATGCTTACAGCACATGACTAAAAAAAATGATAAAGGAAATGAAATCCTTTATAAATATTTTATGTTATAGAATAATAATTGTATATAGTTAGTAATGCATGTATTAGTGTTATTGAGAATTTTCCAGATTAGAGTATTATCTCATTCAGCATTATCAAGGCTGTGATCTAAACACCTGACCTATAACACTTCAGAGGAAGAATGGTTTTATTTGCTTATAGATCTGGAGAACTTCAGAGGTCATAGTCCATTTGTGGGCTTGCTTTTGCCACAGGTGTACTTCCTCAGGGAATCCTGGTGGGGAGTAAAGAGAGAAGTGGAGGGAGTGAGGGACATGTCTGGTCCCCAAGGCCACCCCCCTAGAGACCCACCTCCCTGAGCTCTGCCTCCCAACATGGCTGCCTCCTGTCCAGCTTTGTCTATCCCATGAGGACTAAGGGAGATTTTAAATTCAAAGCACAAGTATTTAACAGATTAGTTTTAGAATGTCAAGGAATTGATTTTTTCATGCAGTTTTAAAATGATTGAGCCCAGGGCCATTCTATCTCTGAGCTATACCCCCAGCTCTATTTTTATTTTGCATTTTGAGGTGGGGTCACTCTAAGTTGCTGAGACTGTCCTCAAACCTGCAATCATTCTGTCTCAGTCTCCTAAGTACCATGATTGCAATTGTGCACCATCATGCCTGGCTGAATCTTACCACTTGTAAACTATGTTGTGTTGGAACGTATAGGAAAGCTTAAAACTTTTCATATTTTATGGTTCATTTGTTAGCTATCAAGGGATTATTTAAATACTTGGGAAGGTTTGTTTAGTATTCAGATAAAATATTTAAAGAAGAAAATTAAATATATTAAATTTATAAATACAGATTAAAATATTTAAAGAGAATTTAATTAAGTCATAAAAACTCCCTCAATAGTGATTATAAAAATCTTGCTAGATTTATAGTAGAATAGTATACTTACAAACTGAACTTTAAAAATTTGAGCAAAATCTAGGCTTTTAAATTTATTAATTTAATATTAATTTTATAAATCAAAAGAGCTCCATATAATCTTTTCTGCTCATAAAAGATGTCTTAAAACAACACCATTATACTTGTGTTTTTCTCATAGTATTGTTATAAGGTAAAAACTAATATGTATGAAATTACTTTGTAAATTCTAAGACATTGAAAATTATTATTTTCCTTCTAATTGCTTGTGCTCAGACTGTCACTGTAGTTCAGAAAAAAATATTCACCTGACCTTTCTTTTACATAATAACTCTATGGTTCCTAGAGACCCTGACAATTAATTTCTTCTCCCAGATGGAACTTTGCTATTTCACTTTATGTTTCTAATATAACAGTTGTGTACCCCTCCTGTTGGAGATGTTTCTGCTTGTTTTCTTTACTAGCATGTGAATTCCATAGTTCCTTCACTTGATGTTTTAAGTTAACATTAATTGGATCTCCTTTATATCATAAACACTATCTTCTATACCAGAGATGGTCATTAATAAGAAATCATTTATGTCTGTGTGTGGTGAGAAATGAATTGTTGAACTTAATTTAATTTGAAATAAAAATGCCATTTTGCCTAAAGAAATTTATATAATAAAATGATTAGAAAAACAATTGACTAGTTCTGGAAAAAATTCAGTTATTAGGAATAGTGAATAAGAAAAAATTAAAACACATTGAAGAGAAACTGAGACTTCACTAGTATAGTGAAAAGCATTCCCTTTTCCCTTAGGCATAAAACACGGTTTTAGTTCAGAAAAACAAGTTACAAATTTTGTAAAGTGATTGGAACAGTAGAGGCTGGGGAGGGAGGAGGTTGCTCAGACAGGACTGTGGATCTGTAATGAGAACTCCTGTCAGGGCTCTCTGCCCATTCTCATTAAGGAGATCTGCTGCCCACCTTCAGCTCTTTTCTTCCTTCTTATCTTCCACAATCACCGAGGCTAGTTTCCTAGTCTTTTAGTCCAGTGGTCAATAACATTGATTTTTGAAGCACTAGGTGATTCTCACTTCTTCCCTCATTATCCCCTCCTTTAGGGCTAAACAAAGCCAAGTTCCCTGGTGTGCTATATTCTGCAGACCCTGTGAAGCAGAAATGACTTGGAGGCAGGATGTAGGTCTTTGGCTGGGTAGGAGGGATGGCCAGTGCCCAAAATCCCTCAGGAGCATCCTGGGTGGAATAGTTTTGACACAGTCTTAAGTTAAGGGATAATATATCCTCCAGAGGAAAAAAGCATATAAAATGTCTATCTTGTTCATTGCAGTTCAGCTGAGAAGGCTGAAGGGGGGAAAGCCCTGAGGCCCTATTTCCATGTGTAATTTTTACTGAGCCTATTCAAATAGACAGATACTACTCCTGGGGAAGAGGCCAAGTATTGGAAATGAGTCAAAAGAGCAATACTACATAATAGGACCATGGACAACCAGAAGAAATTACAGGAGAAAAAAAAAGGAAATTTACTCGATGATTGAGTATTATAAGCTACACATTTCTTGATTATCTTAATCCTTATAACAATCCAGCCAGGCAAGCATTTTTGCCCTCATTTGACAGACTCTAAAATTGAACTTAGAAAGGCAAATTAGCATCCCCAACATCACAGAGTCAGACTTTCACAAACACTCTCCACACTGCCTTCCAGAACCACTCATCTTTGTGAAAGTTCACCGAAAGCCTCAGTAGTTAGAAATAATGAGAATGTGGCAGCTCTGTTTCAAAGACAAGGGGAAAGTATTGAGATTGGTTTTGGTTTAGTAATCTTATGAAGACATGATGACTTTGTTGCTTAGCTAAGAGGAGAAGGGACTGAGAAACTTAAAGAACAATTTAGGGTAGATTTAATCCAGACTTCTGAAGAAGTGCCTAGATGCAGGGTATCAAAGATTGGAAGAGAAATTTGGGGTTTATGAACTCTTTGGACTACAGTTGCTCTGGAATTTTATGTTATCAAGCAGGGTTATATCTAGAAAGCCTCCCATTTCAGTCTCAGTGCCCTAGGATTGATTTTTTTTGTCTTCTTTTCACCTAAGTTATTTATTTAGCCTACCTTAGCCGTATTTCCTTGATCATGAAATGGGATGATATTGTCTATTACATAAGCATCTATTTTGTTGTAAAACTTACATCCACTAACATTTCTGAGCCCTTCGTAAGTATCTTATACATAAAGGAAATTGAAACCTCTGTGGATTCCCTTCTTCCTCAGCAATGTCCACCCTTCTCCCCAACATAATGTGGATGTTACATCCCACTCGTCCTCTCTGCTGAGTTGTATGCAATCTTAATACCCCAGGGGAAACTCTTAGGAATAAAAGATTTAACAACTTTTATCAAATTTAGTTGCAACAATAAATTTCAATCCTATACTTTCATGTGGGAGAGGAATGTGGATGTCCCCAGGGCTGTCCATCAGTTTCTGAAGATATATCCTAGAGCTTTGCTGTACTTGAGATGTGGCTTGTCTGAGTTAATATGAATTGTAAGATTAAAATATATATCAAAATTTGAAGATTTAGTATAGAGAAAAAGTAAGCAGCCCATCCATTTTTATCCTGCTTATATGTTAAACTGAATAGTTTGGATACATTGATTTAAATAAAATAAGACATTAATTCTACTGGATTTTTACTTTATTCAAAATTACATATATGGCTTACATTTGTGGTTCTAATATTTCTTTTGAGCAATGCTGATCTTAAGGCCAAAGGTTAATTCATTCTTACCATCTATAGACAGGCCCTTGACCTTAATATGCTGAAGTGATTTTTATAGTAAATGTGGTTAGCTCTGTTTCTCCCTATCCTGTAGATTTTTAGGAGGGCAGATAGGATGGGTATCTGTCTAGCCCTGTAATTCTGAGATCCTTAACACAATCATCGAATGTTATTTTTAAAAGGGAACTTAGGGATTTCAAGTTTCAACTCTCATCTGAGGTCCAGAAGGGTAAAGTGACTTGGTCAGAGAGCTAATGTGCAGACTTTTTTTTTTCCATTAAGAAGTACTGCCTCTCAAATGCATGGCTACTCTTTCCAAGGGTGAACTTAGATGTTCGTGAGAAAAATGCTAACCTTTTCATTTGAGTACTGATAGTTTTCTTGGAGCTGAAAGTTGTATCCTCTTCCCTGTTCTTATGTGGTCTCAGTGGAGAGCTCCTATCTGACCTTCAAAAATATATACTACTATAACTTCTCCAAAGAATCTTTCTGGTGCCAAGCAAAATTAGCTGTTTCTTACTCTTGCTTCTCTATTTTTAGCTCCAAACATACTGCTTCATATTGACTATCTTATAAACTCCTTAAGTCAAGGTGTTTGTTTTGTGGACTCAATATCAGGCATATGGTAAGACCACCATAAGAATTTGTTGAATTGAACCTCTTAAAAAAAATTATCCTGGGCTCCCCCTTTATGTCCTAATTCTCATTATTCTATTCTTTTCTTTGAATTTCTGTTCCATTTTTTAATTTTTTGATTATAGGAATTGGATCTGGGGACATTCTACCTTTGAGCTACCTCCCCCAGCTGTATTTTATTTTTATTTTGAAACAGGATCTTGCTAAGCTCTCACTAAATTGCCAAGGCTAGCTTTGAAATTGTGATCCTCCTGTCTCAGCCTTCCAAGTACTGACATTACAATTATGTGTCAACATGCCTGGCTTGTTACTGAATTTCATGAGATAAGAAAAAAAAAACCAAAAAACAAAAAACCTCTCCCTCTCTCTATATATACATATACATATTCATGTATATATGTGTGTGTGTGTGTGTGTGTGTATTTATATACATATATATGGAGAGAGAAAGAGAAATCATGTATATATGTGAATAGATAGATATCATAGATATTTGGAAAATTCTATCTTATATTAAAAATATCATTCCTTATCAGTTACCTGAGTATCCCAGTGGGTCATATGTTGAATTACTTCATCAGAGACCATTTCTATATAAATGAAGTTGGACCTGTCAGTCAGGGGCAGATTGAGTAGACCTGAAGAACCCATGATACATACAATCTCATTTCCATGGTGTATGCCTTAAATGCCACATCTTCAGTAAGCACTTAGTCTCCCATGAAAATAAATTGAGCTTTTCACTCCCTTTGGGTTTAAAAAATGCACTTTTGAAGTTTGTGCTAGGAAGTGCAAATGTATAGTCATACTAGCAATGCATTTCTTTTGGTCTTTGGGTTTCTCAAGAAAGGATTTGGAAAGGGCTCCATTTCCCCAGAAAACTGATTATAAGTCCTGTGTCTACTAATACCATCATTTTAAGCATTAAATATCTGTAATCATTTAAAGAAGAGGGGAATGAGATTTTAACTTTCCAGGCCTTGGATTCAATTCCTTTCTCTCTGTGCAGATGTATAGGATGAGAAACAATTTGAATACCTAAAAATGCTGGCTTTGGCCCTTCATATTTAATTTTCATGCCCTCACTTTTATTTTCTAGACTATAAAAATAAGAGACCTGTACAGATTAGGAACATTATATTCATGAACATTAAGATTTTTTAAACTTATGTGATGGTGTCTCATCTATTAATATTTTCAACTGTCATTTAGTGAACATCAACTATGTTTTAGCCACAGTGGCAGGTTTCTTCAGGTATATTTTTATTTAAATCCGTGTTTCAGAGCCAAAGTAACTAAACCTAAGAAATATGAAGTGACCTACCCCAAATCATTGATTGTAAATGGTCTATGTAGCACTCAAACCCAAGTCTGTATGGAACGGAAAGCATATGCTCACTCTGTAGCACCACACTGTGCTTCAGAATGTAAAGGAGACTGTGGTGTGCTGTGGTAGAGCACAGTGGTTAAGCATAGGGTACTGTGGAGTCTCTTGACATTTCTACCAAGGTTCATGACCCCATAGGACGAGGAGGGAAGACTGCCAGTGAGGTCATCTGCCAGGGTTTATAACTCGGGAGGCTCCAGAAGCCATCTGATTCTTCCATGACATTGCTTTACACTATAGGGAATGCCACCTGCTATCCCCAAACCCCTTTCCAAAGGTCTTCATTTTCCCTCCTCCTATACCACTGTTAACTTAATGCAAGATTCTTTTATTTCTTGTTGGGGCTACTATAATATATTCCTAACTGAGGCTTTCTGCATCTATCATTGCCCCTATTCCAGCCTATTTTCCACAATGCAACCAGAGGAAGATTTTTTTCAGGTATGGATTTGATCATATCAAACACTTACTTAAAATGTTTAAAAGATTTTTTTATTGTTTGAAATATGTTTTTGTTAACTTGTGTAGTTTGTCTGGCTTCTGCTTCACTATCTACCACTCCTTCTTTATTCCTGGTGTGGATCACATTCTCCTTTCCCTGTTACAGTTCCTTAAAATATTACACTTTCTTTTATAATCAGTATTTGTTGTCTAGCTTCCTAAAATGCTCCCACTAGCCTTCCATCTGGGTAAGGCTTACTGATCCTTTAGATTTTGCCTTGAAACTCCATGTTTCATGCAAGTCTTTTCTGTCTCTCTACTGTAGATCAGGCCCACTGTATAAACTCTTTGCTATCTGAATCCATTCTAAGCCCTTACCAAACATTGCCAAAACATGTGTATTTCTTCGATTTATTTGCTTTATTATTATCTTTCTCCAGTTGACTGTGAATACCATGATGGTAGGAATCACATGAGTTTTACCTACAATATATTTTCAAGAGTTATAGGTATGATAAATGGCAGGAGAAGGCAAGTATTTTTTAAAAGCTGTCAGTTTATTTTCTCCAAATTATTATGTCTCCTATCCCAGATAACATACTTATATTTGATAATATACCCATCATCTCTCTTTCCTGGAACACAGTACTTATTGCTACCCCATGACTCTGCATGTGTGTATTACCCATGCTGTTGGGATTTGACATGGGTAATATGTCAAATAGCTAAGTATTTACATTTTATTCTGTCCTCCCACTTTACCTGCTATATTTTGGTGAGTGTTTAAAATTTATTCCTCAAAGATAAAGAAAAAAAGCCTCCTTTTATATTAGTTCAAGGTAAAACTGAAAAGAAAGAAATTTAGGTCTGCTATTAAGAAAACAATAATCATAGAAGGTATTCCTAAGGCAAATATTTTAAATGATATTTGAGTAATCAACTACTCTAGGTACCCCATGTAACTCCATTATCACAATTACCTGTGCTGAATTTGTTTAATTAGAAATTTTAGTCTAGACTAAGCCATAAAAGTCAAATGAGGTTTATACAGGCATTTTTAATCTTTAAATGAATTGGATTGTTGTCATTGGTTTGATTTGCTTATAATTCCAAGAACCATTGCTCCTGAAAGTGATATTAAAAATCAATTTTAGCAGCATGTTAAACCATTACATACGTATGCAATCAGTAAAATCTCGACTCTGAAGTGTTCATAGGTCAAATGAGGTATGTTTTCATAAAGAAAAGAAAAGGGTGGAGTATCCAGGCACAGTGGCACATGCCTGTAATCCAGGTAGAGGAAAACTAAAATAAAGAAATACTTACAATAATTGAACTTAAAGAACAAATAGGGTTTATAGGCTCCACTTGGGAGGCTGAGACAGGAGTATCACAGCTCAACAGCTTAGCGAGGTCCTCAGCAACATAGCAAGACTGTTTCAAAATAAAAAAATAAAAAAAAATGTCTAGGGGCATAACTCAGAGTTAGAATGTCCTTGGCTCAACCCCTAGTATCGGGGGAAAAAAAAGGAGGGGGTGGGGAGAGGATGGAGTAGAAACCTGTAAAGTAGAGGAGGCATAGAAATCTAAGCTACAGTGTCCAAAAATAGATTATGAAGAAACACAAGCAAGAGATAATTATAAAAATCAGGATAGAGCTGGGCATGGTGGCACACACTTGCAATCTCAGTACTTGGGAGGCTGAGACCAAAGGATCCGGGTTTGCAGCCAGCCTCAGCTACTTAGTGAGGCTCTCTGCAACTTAGTGAGACCCTGTTTCAAAATAAAGAATAAAATATAGGACTGGGGGTGTAGCTCAGAGGTAGACTGCCTCTGGGTTCAATCCCCAGCACCAGTACCGAAAAAAAAAAAAATCAGGATAAGATTAATTGTGAGAAAAAGGAGAGATGCTTGACGGGCCTGAGGTGCATGGAAACTTCTGTGGTGGCTTATTAAATTCCATTTCTTGACTTGAGTGGTTTCAGGAATTTTATCTTGAATAATTAATTAAATAATCCATTTTGTGTGGTTATTTATATTTCTCTTTTTATCTTACAGTGAAAAGGTTTTACAAGAGAAAAAAAAGGAAAAATGTATTTATTACCAAACTTTTTGCATTTGTGTTTTTAATCAATAAATCTCAGTAGAATATCATGTAAAATAAAGGTTCTATTGGGGATTGTTTCTTAATGGCATAGAGAGAACATATTGCTATTCCATTTGGACAAAATTGTTGAAGTTTTGAACAATATTTAACATTGAAGGAGAGACCAAGTAGCAGACAAGTGGAACCTGGACACAGATATTTGAAGCAGTTAGAAAAAATCCAGATCTATTTCCTAATCCAATAAAAATTCAAGTCAAACCAACTGGCCTCAGAGAGCTATATATTAGAGAGCCTAGTAAATAGGCCCTAAAAAACGTAAAAGTATCCCTTCTTTCCTATTCTCACCATGAAAATTCCAGAAAATATAGCTTATTCATACCATACAGTGCTTTAGTGGGGTGGGGGAGACTTCATTAATTCTATAATACTATTTATTTTATGTAAATAAAGTAAATTTTTCTTTGAATAAGTATTTATGTTGCCTCTTTTGGGTACCGTATACTGCTTTATTAAAATTTCGCACTGACCATTTAAGATTGGTTTATTATCTTACTTTTACAGATGAAGGAAAACTAAATGAAGGAAATAGTTTTGGTAGCTGGACTTAAAAGACAAATAGGGTTTGCGCCTCCAGTTACAGACAACAGAAAATGCATTTCCAGCCAAAGAAATAGTGTGCAACAGCGTGTGACAGCAGGAAAGTAGAGAAACAATCAGAAAACAGTGTGGTCCAATCAATGTTAGAGAATGATCAGAAAAAGCAAATTGGACCAGATCATGAGTGTCAAAGTGAGAGGTTATTCTTGGTAAGTTATGGAAAGTTTTATTAATGTTTTAGAGCAGGAAAACATGTTAAAATTTTTGGAATATGACTTTGTTCACAGTACATCTGGCAATGTAATTAGATAAACAAAGGCATATAATTGCAACTGAAGTGAAACAGAAAAGGTAATCTTCAAGAAAAGCAAGTCCTTCATTACACACTAGGTAAAATACAGATGGAATTGGTCCCACCATTGTGTACAAGAGGAAATAGTGTAACAATTCAAGGAGCTATGTCTATGTTTTCTAGTTGTTCTGCCAAAAAGGATTTATACTCTCCTTAAGGGTATGTGACAGTGCCTATTTTAGTCTACCATTATTAAAACTGAGAATTTTATATTGTTTTTGTAATATCTGTCAATTGTGTTAAAAATTTTATCCCAGTGTCGATTTGTTTTGAGTATTGCTCAGCAAGGTTAAACATTACACAGGCTTAGAGGCATTTGTATTTTGGCAATTGTGAATTGCTTTTTATGTCATGTTGTTGAACAAAGGAAACAGTATTTTTTTCTCTTTATTTGTGCAAACTTTATATCCATGAAGAATATTAATGACTTTTATCTATCACTTGTTGAAAATATATTTTTTCTAAAGGAAGGAATAACTTGCCTTTGTTAGTTGTGTATTTCAATGTACCAAAATTTCAAATTTCTTTTTTAAACTTTTTGGTGCATTGAATCATACATCATGATGAAGTACAGAGCAAATGTGCACATTACATGGCGATCTTCCCCCCAGCTCCAACCCCAGACCCTCCCTTTCCTGTGCACAATATTGAAATTGGCATTGGTAATTTTGTATATGTAAATCATGTCAATTGAAGTGTTTCCTTCATCAGATCTCCCTATTTCAATGTGTGATGGCTCCGTTTACTTTGAACACACTCTCACATTTAACTCTTATTAAAACTAATTTTTTTTTTTTTTTTGCGGTACTGGGGATTGAACTCAGGGGCATTCTACCTCCGAGCTATACGCCCAGCCCTATTTTTTATTCTTTATTTTGAAACCGAGTCTCACTAAGTTGCATGCGGAGTGCCTCACTAGGTAGCTGAGGCTAGCCGTGAACCCGGATCCTCCGGTCTCAGCCTCCCGAATTCTGGGATTACAAGCGTGCGCCACCATGCCTGACTTAAAACTAATTCTTGCTGAAACATTGCTATATATCTCACAGACATATCCATTACTTTGATTCAACTAAATTCATGTACAATACCAGCTATCAGAGATATAAAGATGAAAAAGATATCTGTGCCTAAGTAGCTCATATTTAATGTAGCTTGTTGACATATATGCTCATGTTATCCCAATGATGTATATACAATCTAGGGGAATAGAGGGAGCTAATGGCACTTAAAGGAGTTGGGGGATGTTAAACTACATATTAAAGGATGAGTAGGAGGTAGGGGATTTCTGTTAGAACATAAGGCATGAAAGTGGTGAAATATGGTGATCTTTTTTGAGGAGTAGCAAATATATCTTGTGCTTACTGTGTTCAGAGCATGCAGAATGTGAGGTTAGTGAGATGTGGTTTGAAGTAAGATGGTAAGTCTTTGTAACCTCTCTCAAGAAGTTTTGACTTTGTCCAGTTGCCAAGTGTTGTGCTACTACCTGTTTATTTTTCTGAAGTTTTGATTCTAATTATTTAATTTTATATACTTTTATTGGTGTACTGTAATTATACATCATAGTGACATCCGAAGTTATACAAACATAGATGCCCACAGCACCTGGTGTGTTTCCCTCCAGATCCCATGCAGCTCTCCCACCCTGTACATGTTAGTGAGATTGGTAGTGACAGCTTCATATAGGAACATAGGACTTTTTTGAACCATTTCCTTCGTCAGTCTCTTTTCCCCTTCCCATCTTCCTTCTGCATTCCCCTTCCACTATTCTACTTGTCTCTTTCATTTATCTAAAGTCCGTTTTGCTTCCTGTTTTCTCTCTGGTTTCCACATAATGAGAGAAAACATAGGACCCTTGACTCTGCGGCTGACTAATCTCAGCATAATAGTCTCTATTTTCATCCATTTTCTTGCAAATGAAATAAATTTTTTCTTCTTCATGGCTGAGTAAAATTCTATGGCATGTATACACTGCATTTTCTTTATCCATTCATTTGTTGATGGGCATCTAGATTGGTCCCATAATTTAGGTATTGTGAATTGTGCTGCTATAAACATGAATATGTATAAATCACTATAGTATTCTGATTTTAATTATTTTGGGAACATACTCAGGAGTGGTGTAGCTGGATCATATGGTGGTTCCATTTATAGTCTTATGAGGAACCTTCATAATGATTGTATTAATTTGTAATTCCACCAATATTGTATGACTTCCTATTACCTCACATCCTCCCTAGCACTTATTATTGTTTATATTCTTGATGATTGCCATCTAAATGAAGTTTTTAATAGGGATATGTCCTCATCAGATATGTGATTTTAGGAGTATCTTCATGGCAGGAGAGTTGGAAGATGGCCTGGAAGTGACATCAGAGAGGAAATGGTGAAAAGGGGAAACTTTTCTTTAGAAAAAAAGAATGTAAAGACCTAAACTGTGAAAATAGCCTAGAAGAAAGAAAGAAGAAAGCGTATTGGAGAGATATTTAGAGGAGATGCTTAATTTAGGGGAGTACATTAGAGGATATACATATGGGAGTAGTAGAAAGGGAGAACCTAAGACTCATGTCTTCAGCTTGGATAGTTCATTAGATTATAGTGTGAATAGATATTCTGGAGAATTTCAGCAGAGAGCAGATCCGGAGAAGAATATAATAGTTTTAACATGCTGAGTAGAAGTTACCAGTGGTAGGCTCTGGAAGTTGTTCAGTGGATAGCTACATGGGCTAGTTTGCATCTCTCAGGTGAGCACTAAGCTGAAAATAGAGATCTGAGCATCACCACCATGTGGTTGAAATCACAGGTGTAGAAAATATTTCCCAGGGAGATTATGAAGAGTGAAGAGAAAAGTCTGTGGATAAATCCCTGAAGGAAAGCACCATTATGGGGAGAGGAATTGTTGTAAAGATCAGTCTTGTATGTGAAAGCACTTGGTTAGTGGCAGTGCACCTTTCAGATATAAGGGATTATTATTCTTCTTATTATAATCATTAGGAATTTCAGCTTCTATAAGCAGAAGGCGATAAGTGCTACCCCATGATGCATTGAAGCAGAAAAATAGTTGCCATTTTAACCTTGGAAGCATTATGAAAATCCACAAGCAGGTTCTTTATAAAAACATTTCAAATGCTAAGGTAAAGGAAGTCTTTGTTAAGGCTAAAAAGGAGCCAGAGTTCTTAGTTTTGCTTGTTCCAACTGTAGCCATGGATTTGCCATCTGGGCATTTGTAGTAACTGTAAGTAAGTATGTTACCACTGAGTCATCTCCTATGGAGGGCTGGAGAAACAAGGCCTGGGTCCAGATTTCCATTCAGGAAATTTATAAAACTGCCTTCCAAGAAAGCCCAAGTGATCTTCATGAACCAGTTTGGCTTAAAATTTGCACACAGCATTGGCTTGAATTCACAATATTTAAGATAATTTTATCAAGGGTACAAGAAGATAATAAAATAATTTCTCATTGTCACCTATATATTTATCTCCCCTCAGTTTTTTAAGACACTTGTAGCTTGCATTTATGGCTACCAACTCATCCATTCTTTGAGGCTTAAATGAATCTTAATATGAGACTAAGAAAGTGTTTATCAGGAAGCTATATGGTACAATAGAAACAGATATAGAATTTCAATTAGGATACATAAAGAGTTTGTATTCCACCTTTTATACCTTATGTGGCTCTTTACCTCCATAAACTTTAATTGTTTCATCTGCCAAATGAGGGTAATAACAGCTAACTTACAGTTCTCCTGTGTAAATTAAATGACTTTATAACAACATCAACATAATAGCTTCTAAAACACTTTATAAATCTAAAGGACTACCTATATGTGAAGTTATAATAGTTCATTCTGTCATAATTCAGAAAGAGTTTGATTTAAAATTTTTATTCTGGTTACTGGGATAATAGAGTTTATGACTAACTTTTACTAAATGATGAATCTTTAAAGATACCTATTTTGGTGTTGTGGTTTGGATTTAGAATGTCCCCCAGATCTGTAGCCATATTGGAGGCAGGACTTGTTTGCTAGGGAGGAGTCCATGGGAGCATTGCCTTAGAATGAATATACACATGTGCACACACACGCATGCACACACACACACACACACACACACACACACACACACACACACATCCATCCTCCCCTTGCTTTCTCTCTCTGCTTCTGGCCTTCATAATGTGAGAGCAGAGTCCTTCATCTCATGCTCTCTCTGCTCTCTGCTTCCTGCCATCATGCCCTGAGCTCCTCAGACTTCACCTGGCCTAACATAGACTGAAACTTCTGAAACCTCCAGAACTGTGAACAAAGATATTTTCCTTCCTCTTAGTTGTGGTTGTCAGGTATTTTGGGTCATACCAGTGAGAATGCTGATTGAGATAGAAATATAAGGGACTAGCTACATGTAAAATTATGATAATTCATTCTGTCATGATTCTGAATAAAAGAGTTTGATTTATAAATTTTATTCCAGTTAATGGATTAATAAAGTTTATGATTAACTAACTTTACCAAATGATGAATCTTCAAATATACCTATTTTGCTATCTCAAAAAGAAGTACTATGTAGAAATCTATGATTGGATATTGACTGTGTGATATCAAGGTTCAAAACTAATATTATCTCCTTACTGTAACTTAGTTATAACATTTCTTATCTTGTTGATATTTTATCTCTATCCTGGTGAAAAGATAGATATCATTTTCATTATCCTTCTTGTACCATCCTTCTCAGGCTGGGACACCCTTCTTCAAAGCCTTGAGCTTAATAGAAGATCCTTCATGATTCCTACTTTTGTCTCTGTAAAGTTCTAATATTACATAGCACTTAACATATGAAACTATATTTTGTGGTTACTGGTGAGGGCCTTCTCTTTACTATTAAGCTGAAAACATGGTATCAGGGGCATGTCTCTACTTAAATTCCATTTTTGTTTTTGATTGTATTTTCTTTTAGATTACAGACATTTCATCCTACTCTTTGTTTAGTTATCTCTTTCACATAAGGGCTGATTGTATTAGTCAGCTTTCTGTTGATATGATAAAATACCTGAGAAAAGTAATTGAGAGGAAAAGTTTATTTGGGACTACAGTTTCAGAGATTTTAGTCCATGGTCACTTGTATCCATTGATTCTGGGTCAGAGATGAGGCAGAACATCATGATGTTGAGTGTGTAGCAGAGCAAAGATGTTTATCTCATGGGAGCTAAGAAGTGTATGTGTGTGTTTGTGTGTGTGTGTGTGTATGCAAGAGAGAGAGAGAGAAGAGATGGCAAGATATAGTCCTTAAAGGGCATCTCCCCAAGGACCCACTCTCTTCCACTAGTTACCACCTCCAACAGTTTCTACCACCTAACTAAACTGATCCATTCAGCTATGAATCCGGCATTGGATTAATCCATTGATCAGTTTAGTGCCCCTGTGATCCAATCACTTCCTAAAAGCCCCACCATTGAACATTGCTTCCTTGGGAATCAAGTTTTCAGCATATGAGCTGAAATGCAGACCCAAAGCTTAACAATTACTAAGTACTTGAAAGAAGAAAAAAGGGAGAAAAGAAAGGTTAGAAGCAGCCGGGCGTGGTGGTGCACGCTTGTAATCCCAGCATTCGGGAGGCTGAGACCGGAGGATCCGGGTTTGTGGCCAGCCTCAGCTACCTAGTGAGGCACTCTGCAACTTAGTGAGACTCGGTTTCAAAATAAAGAATAAAAAATAGGGCTGGGGGTGTAGCTCGGAGGTAGAATGCCCCTGAGTTCAATCCCCAGTACCGCAAAAAAAAAAAAAA